>JBBGZY010000895.1:582500-602160 GCA_037952925.1 Lithobates clamitans | reverse complement strand
ATATAAATTATAACTAGTTAAATACAGGGCCCATTGAATTATAGCTCCTTTATGACCATTTTCTAATCCCTTATGTCTAACATTTTCTGTTTTCATTTTAACTGAATAACAACGTTCCTCATGGTGCTTGCATTCTGCCACCTTGTTAACGTTGTGAGTGATTTCTCTATTTATTCCGAGGCTTTAAGTAATATTAAATGCTTCATTGTTTTTAAGCTAATGCAGTCTAAGGAACCATTAAATAAATCCACAGTACATGTTTTCCATCGATATCTACCAATAAACTTTTACTCAGTTTGCAAATCATTGCTACTGGCTCCAGGTGGCAGATCACTTTTTCCCCAAATTTCAAGGTAGAGAACCTGAGTATCTTAATTGCACTGTTTGGAAAGGACAGCACAGGAACAGAGAGGTGGGAGGATGGGGTAGCAGAGAAGTGGCACAGGGTTAATTCAGTAGGAAATAAAAGCAGCTTGCATTTTTGGCTTAAAATAACTCATGAGTTATTTTACCCAGAAGTAGCCAATGCACTATGAGTTGATTTTTTGCGGTACTTAATACATTTTTATACACCTTTATTTTATCACGAATGGAGCTCTGGCTGAAGCAGCAAGTGAAACATTTAGATACGCTATTATTACCACTGCTAAATGTGACAGTTTCAGCTCAGGGCTATTGGTTGTCAGGGAGCAGGCACCCTACAACATCCTTACACAAGCAGGGACTCATCCCATTGAGGTAAATTTAAACAAAGAAGCAGGGACAGTATTACAAAAAAAAAGCATAGGGGTTTCTCCACATACCATACCAAGCCCTTTAGGCCTGGCATACGATTCTGGGTTCTGGGACCTGTCACGTGTCCCAGAACATTGCTGGGAGGGAGGGTCCGCCTAGGAATCGCCTAGGTGGTCAGGGGTCGGAAGGAGGAAGTGGGACAGGAAGTCCCACTCCAAACCAGGTACCCAGCCCCCCCCCCTCAAAAAAAATGACATGCAGAATGTGGCATGTCGGAGGGCTAGGAGTACTTAAAGCGGAAGTTTCACTTTTGGGTGGAACTCCGCTTTAACATTTTTTTTTGTTTTTTGTGAATTTACTTTAATGTAACATCACATTTTTGTGATAGTTATCCCAGGTAATTACCCTATTTGCGGTATATACCACAAATGTGATTAAAAAAATCCCACATACACATTTCATGAACTTGCATAGATTTCAGGGATTCCAGTACTCTGAGAGATGAATATTATTAGACACCCAATTATGTAAAAGAATGTATGAACCTTATCGCCTACGTAGCTATGAAAGGCAAGAACACTTTTACACTGAGGGCCACACTTCACACCATATTAGAAATGATATATTATGAAACTTTAATGCACAATTTATTCCTATGTGTAATTAATAAAATAAATAAATAAAACCCTTGTGACTTACTTCTACTATCAGGAAGCTAGGAAGTTAAAAGAAATGTACAATTCTGTACATATGAAGGAATACATTTGTCTTTTTTAGCGTTATTAAACATACAAGTTGCTTAAAAAGGTTATAGGTTACTCATTTTCAAAAAAGAAAAGTAAATAAACATACTGACACTTTTGGCAAAGCTCTTTATTTAAAAAGAACTGCCAAAAACACGTACTGACTGCGCCTCACAGATGACTGTAAACAAAGATGGAGGAGTCATTATTTAAATATAGACATGACTATATTTGGTCAATGATGTCCAAGAGGGACCAGGGCGAGATAATTACCATCCATATTGATATATGTTGTTTATCGTGATTGATATACTGTAGACCTACATTACCAGACCACATAACGTGGGATTTTTTTTCTAAATAAAGGGCTGGTGTGTAATATTTTCAAATAAAGGATTTTCTCATGGTGTCAGTGTATTTTTAACTTTTTTTGTAAATGAGTAACCAGTATTACTATGCACTCCTTACTCATATGCATGGGAGTGGAATCTTCCCACATCATTTAAAGGGGGCTTCCAGATTCTGATAAGTACCCCGGAGACCCCTTCAATCACAGAGCCACAATTGTGGGGAGGAGGCCCTTGTCCTCATCAACATGGGGGCTTTACCACAGGGTTCTCCCCATGTTGAGGGCATGTGGCTCAGGATGGAGGTGCACACCTGCTGCCCTATCCTTTCCTTGCCAGCATGGCTAAATGCTTGGATAAGGGCCTGTTATGGAGTTTTGAGGGTTACCCCACATTTTTTTTGCATGGGGTCCCTCTTAAAATCCATACCAGATCAGACATAAAGGGTAAGTGTCTGTTATTGATTTTGGGCAGGACCCCACACAGTTTTTTATTTCAAAACTGCCCTGAATCTGAGGTTTGTGATGTTTACTCGTGTAGTACTACACAGATAACAGAGGAGACTAGGCAGATTGAGCTGACCCACTGCCTAGTAATAAGGATTCAATATGAGGGGAGTACTTGCCAGCCAATGGGAGTGGAGGATGTGTGGTTGGCAGCACAGGACCTGTTGCCCTGTGAAGGACAGGGAGGGGAAAGTGGCCAAATGATGGCTGAGGCGAGACAGGCAGATGCAAAAGAAAACCAAACAAAAAAAAAAATGTCAGGCACCATTGGAGTGTGTCTAATAATAATAAAAATAAACCAGTTTTATATCCCTGAGAAATGTGGATGTATACTCTGTCTTTGGATTTGTGAGTTTTTCTATATGACTTTGATATACTATGCACAGAGGAAAGGGGAAGAAGAAGAAAGCGTGCTGTATTAGGGTCTTTTGACCCTACCATTACTCATTTAGCTATACTAGAACTTCATGTTGATTTAGGACAAGGTTTTGTCATATAAGCAATACCTTGTCTGTCCCTAAAGCTAGATGACAAAGTTTTGTTGTGTCAACACATCTTTGTGACTAGAAGAAAGGGGTCAGATGGCCAAACGCTGCGCTAAAAATATACTTAAATATAAATTGAATCAAGAGAATAAAAACAGCCAGCACCAAGATTCTACAATACAAAACCCAAAGTCATATAATACAAATTAGTGCAGCGCTAAAGTAATTGAATGAAAGAAATAAATGTTGATATAATGCAATGGTGAAAACAAGCTAAAAACAGAAAACTAAGGTGGAGGAACTTACCAAAAATAATATACTGTGCTCTGTTTAAATAAATATTGTGAGAATTAAATCACCTGGTATTATACCAATCAAATTAAAATATAAAGTTAAATACATCAAATATGAAATAAATGTATACACATAAACAAAGTGAAAATATTGATCCTCTGCCGTGGATCAATAAACTTCAAATATACAATACTTAGGATAAATAAGTGACGTGAATCTGTTAATCATAAGTGAAAATATGAAAACATGTGACAAAAATTAAAATAAGTCCCATTAATCTTGCAAAAAGGAAAAATTAGCCAGTGAATGATGCGACCAACAATCGGTGAAGAGAAGGGTCCCTCATCCAGTGAAACGGAACACCTGAAGTGAGTAAGTATTCTCCTTACCAGCTAAAAAGACCAATATGTTGGTCTCACCGAGCCCAGGGAATTCGGTCTCCCAAAAACCTTATAGGACATCCAGGGCTGCTGAATCTGTATCCCCCCAAAAAAACTATAGGACACCCAGGGCTGCTGAATCTGTAGTAATTGGTGTCACTCAAAACATAAAAGCAGAGAGAGCTCCCATAGTGTATTATTTAAGTAAGATTTTATTAAGCTCAAAAAGACTTGCACTTACAAAAAAGCAGCTGAATGAGCGCGATCACAGGCAAGCATGTCAGTGGATCCGAACGGTGGCATCTCCCGAGGCTTCCTTCGCTCGCTGTCCGCCACCAAACTTTCACCTCCGAAGAGGAAATCACGATGACGTCAGAGATGCAGGCTCCTCCCTACGCATTTTGTCACTACAGGACATCGTCTGGGGGATTGGCTGCCCAATATGCAGGCATCCATCTATTACCTGAAGCTGTGGTCTCAGACACTTACCTGTTGTGGTCACTATTTCGCCCACTTCATAAACCTCTCCTTCCTCCACATCCTCTGGTTGTTGTTTTTGGATTTCCCCTCCTTTAGGAGGTTGGGGGTCCCTGGTGTCATCAGACGTCCCGAGTCTTTTCTTCCCTATGTGAATAAAATAATGGTATACTTAGCACACAGATATTTGAGGCAAGAAATAGGAATATGAAACATTGCTTGGAAGTGTTGTTCAATTGTCTGTTTTGGCAGAGTTCAAAGCTGAAGACATGATTTTTTCCCTTTACAAAGCTGGAATACTTACCTTTTTTGTTAAAGTATCACACATGTAGAGACCCCCAGTATCCACTGGAGCACCTGTGTGAGACACCCTAAAAAGTTTGTTCTGGTGTCCCACACTAGTGCTCCTGCGTCCAGATGTGTAAACAGCTGCTAAGTGTCCTCTCCTTACACTGAATCAAGTTTGCATTTCATTCTAGTTACAAACCTATCTAGACAACAATGTACTAAACTTCTTTTGAGACAAATAGGCATGACCAAATGTAGTTAACCTGCATCTACAAAAAACATCGTATTAGTGGGCGAATGAACAATGTTTACTACAAACGATTACTGTGCCCACAAACCTGAAACTTGCCATTTTAAACTGTACAACAGTAAAGAAAAGCACATAGAGCAGCATGAACGTAAGAAGAAGAATAGGAACACACGACAAAATACTTACTTTTTTGCAGCACTCTCTTGACTCTTCTGTACTGATCCTGCTCCCTCAATTTGAGGTCTGACCAGCGTTTCCTCAGTTGATCCTTGGATCGTCATACCCCAAAATTCTTCTGCAGACTTTTCACAACTTTAGTCATGATCATGGCCTTTCTCACATTTGGGTTTGGGTATGGGCCATGCTCCCTCCCTCTTGAAGATGTCCACCGTCTCCACCATCTCTATAAAGGCCATATTTGAGGCCTTAAATATCCTCCAGTATCGGGACGTTTGTGGCTCCAGGCTTTCCTCGTCATTGCTGCTACTCTCAGTCACCTACTCTCTGTCTCCGCCATGTGCTCTCCCACTGCACCAAAAGACAAGGGGCGGGGAACATACTAGAAAGAACATCTGGTAGAGTTTCGTGCATGAGCAGTGTATATAAAGTGTAACATGAGTCGTACGTACGATCTGTGAGCGGAGGAAGGAGTAGCGGAAGCGCCGATCATTCTAACGAAGGTACAATTTTAACTTGGTGGATCAGTGGCCTATACTGCTTCTAGATTGAGGCCTATATTGGGACAAGATTAGGAGAGTTTAGCCTGACATTAGGGTTTGTCTTGTGTTGTGTCTTGCAGAGAAAATGGATCTATTCAATGATGAGGACTTTATCCCCATATTCATTGATATGTACAGGGAGCTGTCCTGTCCGTGGCAGGTAAACCACCCCTTTTATAACAAAAAACCAAAGAGGAAGGCAGCGCTGGATCAATTGCAGGAATTTGTGAAGCCGGTGATCCCCACGGCAGACATCCCCTATTTGAAGGCCCTAATTGGTGGCATGAGGAGCATTTATAATAGGGAGCGCAAGAAGGTCCAGGATTCCCAGAGATCAGGAGCTGCAGCAGATGACATTTAGGTACCCAGGCTGTGGTACTATGACAGACTGCATTTTCTGGCAGTCCAGACTGAACCCAGCACTGTCCAATCTTCCTTCAAGGCTTCCTTCCACCTCAGCTGAGGCTTCTGATGTCCAACCTGGGCCTTCCAGCCAGGAAAAAATGGAGGAGCCCAGCTTGAGCCAGGAATAGCATTGTTCAACATATTTCTAGTCAAATAATTAATGATGTTAACTAGATGTTATTACCAGTTATTGACCAGTAATTTCTGATTTTACAAAGTGTTTTACATATCAATAGACAGTAGTAGCCACACATGATTGGGACAAGAAGGAAAAATGCTGGAGGCCATGGAAAGTGGCAGCCAGGAGGTGGAGAGATAAGTGGCAGCCAGGAGGTGGCCAGGCCCAGTAGCCTGCCCGAATCCCAGGTCCCTCCCTTCCGCCTTCCAAAAAAAGGCCCAGGAAGAGGAGTAACCTGGAGGAGGCAGCTCTTGGCCTATTTTGGAAGGCTACTGTGGCCCTCAGAATCCCCCCCAGTAATCAAGACGACTGTGCCTACATGGCAGCCTTCAAAATACAGGAAATGGAGGAGGGCCAACGCCTCTTATGTGAGGCAGTTATGTTACAAGCCCTAAATAAGGGGTTGAGGGGCGAACTCACAAGCCAAAGCCACGTTTGTGAGTTCAACCATGGTCCTCCTCCTCCTCCTCCATCCCCTGCCACAATTACAACACCAGAGGCACAGCCTGGAACAAGCGTGGAAGGAAGACAAGAGAGTGATGGCCTGGGTTTTGTGTGGTCTGACAAAAGACACAGGCTGTTGTAAGACCACAGCCTGGGGACATATATGTCATCTGCTGCTGTTCCTGATCTCTTGTAGTCCTGGACCGGATTGTGCTCACTATTATAAGGACTCCTCAGGCCACCAATTTTGACTGTAAAATAATTGAAGTGTGCCCTGGGGTACAAAGGCTTCGCAAATTTCACCAGTTTCTCCAGCGTTGCCTTCCTCTTTATTTTGTTATAACCCATATTAAATGTCTATTTTCTTCACAAATACTTGGCTATGTGTTTAACTTAAAAAATTAATAACTGTTGTTGCAAAAAAAACAATGTGCATAAATGTGCATAAAGGAAGAATTATGATATTAAACATAAACATATCAAAGTGAGAGAAACTCATACATAGTGAAATGTGAGTCCAACTAAGAAAAAGTTCTTGCCAATGTGCTAGTATGGTGACTGTACCACAAACAAAGTCCAAAGCAGAAAACAACAATTAAATGACAAGTGAAGTCCAAATAAATGTGCAGTCCAATAGTCATATGGGAACTTCCAAACACCGGCGTAAACCTTGAAGTGAAAGAATAAACAGAGGCACCACCACCGTGAATAGGAGGAGGCTTACCAGATCATATTGACTTGGCGGGGCTTATACCACCCAAGTCTACAAGGCTTGTTAGGTTAAATACACCTAATGAGGACAACAGGTCCTGGATCCCCGTCAGTCGATCAGCATTAGACCAACATTAGATAGTAGCTGAAGGCTCCAAACGTCATAGGGAGAGTGGGAGCTTGGTTACCAAAGAGATAGTGTCATGCAATAAAAAGGGGGCTGACATAGTGAAATAACGTTTAAAAAGTGTAGTTTAATATAAAATATAAATTACACACTCACATTTGGAATAACATGGCAAGGCTTATAAAAGGCATAGAGCGATGTAAACGGGAGGTCCACCCGACGCCTTTCGACTACACAGTCATCATCTGGGGTGTGGACCCCCCATAACAACATCGGAAATGGTTCCACGTGACATCACTTCCTGTCTCCGTGTCCGGATCCCAGGAGGGAATGGACACATGAGACAAATACGTGAAGTAGGCTTATAACTTCATAATTAGTTTGCTTGTATATCTCCGTGGTGTTGCAAACTGTAACTCACATTGCAAAAGGTTATGCATTGCAATACCTGCTCCGCTAGTCAAGCCTCGCTATAAAAGCGAGGCTTGATTGCGTGGCTTCCATCTAATAAGCTAGACAGGCCTCGTTGTGAAACCGAGGCTTGGTCTTGTGACGTCTGCCTTGCACAGCAAAAAAGCCTCGTCATGAAAACGAGGCCTGGTGTTGTGACCTCCGTGTGGTTCAGTGCAATGGGCATAGCAGTCTATATCTCACTGTAAACGTGGAAGGACTGATCACGTGCCCCTCTGAGCCAATTATCGGAGAATATGTGGCAATATCATGAAAGATCATAAAAAATCATAAAAAATCAACCCGCCCTGCAAAGGGCAGAGGAGAAAGAGGAAAGTTTTCAAAACTGTATTAATAATGAAGCAAACTGGGGGAACAATATACACCATTAAATATAAATAGAATAAATCCAGTAAAGGCTACAGCAAGGTCTGGGGTTAGCATTATCGGATTATAAAGTGACAATACCTAAATTTGGACATAATGATGATCTAAATCCAAAACATTAATTAAGAAATTATGTGTTTAACTTCAAAAAGGCCAGTTTGTTTGTGAATAGGCAGGTACATACAAAAAAATACAATGTGAAATTAACAAGGGACACCAACACCAACCTCCTCGAGGATAAAAAATACAAGATAATAATGGTGTTGTGGTAACTTGACACAAAACAAAAGAAAAAATTATGGAGATCACTATAAAAAAAACAAAAAAAACACTATAACCAAAAATTCTAAACATTATTATAGAGATCTGACAAAAAAAAAAAAAAAAAATATTCATGAGATCACGAGAAATAATAAAGAAATCAGAAATTGTCAGAACTCTGTGTGAATATGAGCAGCAAAACAACTTCATTATTCTAGCATTCTAAAGAAGAAGTGAATGCGGTGAATTAAAAGATTTCAAAATTTGCAGCGTGACGACTGTGCTATCTCCATTATGAACGCTAGTTTTACCAGCCCGAGCACTTCCGTCTCGTACTTGATTCCGAGCATGCGTGGAACTTTGTGCGTCTGAATCGTGTACACACGATTGGAATTTCCAAGAACGGATTTTGTTGTCGGAAAATTTGAGAGCCAGATCTAAAGTTTTGTGTGACGGAAATTCCAATGGAAAATGTCCGATGGAGCCTACAGACGGTCGGAATTCCCGACAAAAAGCTCCTATCGAACATTTTCTGTCGGAGAATCCGACCGTGTATAAGTTTTAGACCAATAGATCTAGAAGTATAGTAAAAGACATTCTATCGGCACACAATAAAAGTGTAAATAATAACTTCTGGGTGACAATAGCTTGCCTATCAGCTCTTCAAAGGGCACAGAGTAAACATTAAAAATTGCCTCCTATAACATCAATAGTATTTTTTTAATTCACTACTATTGGGTTGAGCCAAGATTTGGCAATTTTGCTAATCTCAAATTATTAAAAATAAAAAATGTAGACCCTGAAAGGGGCATCAAATACATATGTTTGAAAGATATTGCTACTTTTTCATAAAATTAATTGAAGAGGAGACTCAGCAAAGGTTGAAAGACATAATATCATTTTAATTGTGACTGAAGCAAGTGTTCTATAATCAAACAAACCTTTCTCAAATCAATCTTTCTTGAGTTTTCAAAAATGAATTAAAATTCTTACGTCCCCCCAAAAAATGGTAGGCTGCAGACTGGAATTTGCTAACAGAAATGGCCTGTTCACACCAGTGTGCTGCGTTACGTGTGTTGTGTTAATGTGCTGTGGTGCATTTTCCAATGCACCTGCTTTGCAGCATGTGTCAATGCATGACAATGGGTCGCTGTGTGCTGCATTGCTGAAAATGCTGCTTGTTCAAATTTTGATCCATTTAGGCATTCTGGGCAGCTCATAGAAATTAATTGGCTGCCCCAATGCAACTTAATCTGAAGTGCAATACAACCGGCATTAATGCACCACAGTAGAACAGACTCAAGGGAATGAGCACAAAGTAAAAGGGAAAGAAGTTAACTTGTTGCATTGAGTATGAAAAACATGTTGTGGCATAGTGATGCAACAGACATGTGAATTCCTGCATCTGGTGAATAGCATAGCTGAGATTTGGAATGCATGCCAGTCGGAGGGCATTTTATTTTAACATTGTATGAATTTGTATGGAATAAATATGTTGTGCAATTATAGAATCTTTTTTATTATATGACTGAGCGAGAGAGGAGTGCAATATAACATACAGGATCCCTGGATGGTTAAAAAAGACCAAAGTTACATTGATTATTACAGTTGATTCAGCATCCCTGGTGGAGTGGATAATTAAACTTATTATTGGAGGATTTCTAGTGAGTGAGTAGTTTGGACGATGAAGCATTATACACATAGTGGTGTTGAATTGCATGTACGGCACTGAACTGGACTTTGGAATCACAGAGGAGTGATTATACACCCATTTTATTTTGCACAAGTAGACTTTTTGTATATATTATGAACTCACGTATGGATATATGAATATGCATTAATTTAATTAGCGCAGCTATCATTAATAGTATTGGCTTATCTGATATGTCACATTGGAGTGAAAACACTGTAGCTGCAGGATACTATTGGCACTTTTCTTTGGATGAGAAGAAAAATTATTTAGTTTCATATCACAAGGGACTTTTTTAACCTTTAGTCTTTTTTGGGGGGGATTTATATTTTCACTTATATTGCCCTCTAAAGGTTTATTTGGACATTTCTATATATGCACATATAAGATTGATGGTTATAATTATCTGTTTCCACATCACTTTTGAAATCTCCATCTATATATTTATGTTGTTTAGTGATTGCTGATACATATTTAGTGCAACACTGTCACTTTCCAGTTTTTGTACTTGGGGTGATATCTCCTAGTGGTGTTTGCAGCTTTTGTTTTATTTTTTGTCTTTTTTTTGTTACACACTTACGCAGTTTCCTTCTTCGTACAAAAAATGTTTCCTGCCTAAATGATCATTTGTTCAAAAAATGAACATGCAATGGTACCAGATAATATTGAAACCATTTTACAGAATGAGAATGGATGAAAAATGACAGGTCTATTTTTTTGGCAATAGTCATCTAAAGCTCACCACACATATCATTACAATCTGATTGTACAATCTCCTTTAGCTCTCCCAACAACCATGTAGTGCAAGGGTCTGCTTGATTGGATCCAAAATTATTGGACAGGCTAGGTAGGTCAATATATTACATCGTTTTGGTAAATTTAAAGTTTATTGTCCAAAGATTGTACAGACAGAGTGTAATGCATATTGTGACATCAAGAAAAATGCTCTGTATGAACAATCTTTCCACATTCTTTTTAGAGTAATTCTCCATTTCTTTAGACCTTTAACCAATATGTATTGGTAGGTACTGTATAGATGTTGGTTAATCTAAAACTACTCACAGAAATTGCAAAAGTAAATTGGAATGTATGGCCAACTTTAGACCATCCAAATTGAGTCCTTAAACTGGTCTCATGGATTGGATAATACCGATTTATTCTTTTTAGAAATTTAGGTCACTAAATTAACCTTTGACTTCATGCTGAATCTCCGGATTTAAATGTTCGTTTTAGATAAATGTGTTAAATTATTAAAGTGGAAGTTTAGGCAAAACCTAACTAACGCCAAACCTGCTCTCTGCCACATTCTAAACCTAATTTATCTAACCCTGTAAAGCAAAAATCGCTATACTTGCCTATTCTACAGTCGATCTGGTCCATTCCCAGCATCAGCTGTCAGTGGTGGCTTCAGTTTGGAGGCAGTTGCAGGAGAGGCAGCTGACCACGGAAGCCCATAGTAAGTCTATGGGTGACGTCACTTCCCAGCCATTTCACAGCCGTGCACACAGCTTCTGCCGCTGGAAACCGGACCAAATCGGCTGCAGAATAGGTAAGTACAGCTATTTTTGCCTTATAGGGTTAGATAGATTAAGTTTAGAATGTGACAAAAAAAAGAAGACAAAAGAGTTACAGTACTTCGTTTTTGCCTGGACTTACACTTTAAAACCAGAGGCAAAACTAAGATTTTCAGGCGGTCAACAGTAGGTTTCTTTCTAAGATTTATATACACCAGTGCCAGCAATGTTATAATGTAGCCTTTTTCTGCATCTTGGTGTCTTAGATGTGACTTGCATCTAGTTGATTGCTGCACTTACAATACGTTAGCATGCCTGTATATATATCTGTAAACTCAGACCACACTTTTACTCATTTTAGTGTTCAATAATATATATTTTTTTCTTTTCCTTTTTAACAAAACACCCTAATGCAAACTAAAAATTTCCCTTAAGGATCAGCTGAGTGCAGCCATCTAAATAAAATGTAGCTGGGTGGCAATGAAATACCACCAACATCAAAGAAACCATACTGTACAAATGACTGACATATACCGTATTTACCACAAAAGCAGCAATGCAGTTCTCTAAATAATATATTATACATCATTACATTTTATATTATATTTTCTGTTTGTATTGGTTTGATGTCCTGATAGCTCACTGCTGTTGAAATCAAGCAGAAAGCTGCACTGCAATTGCAAATTTGTAAAGGATATAATCATTATTGAGGTTGGTGTACAAAATAAAGTATTTGTGCATCAGGCAGTCTGGATCATATAACACCTTTTTCTTATGAAGTCAGCATGTCTTGTGTTTCTTTATTGTTCCTCCATTACTCAGTAATATAATTACATTAGTAGTTGTGTGTTTTGTTATTTTCCATTTCATCTAGGAATAATACAGTTCCACAATGAGCACATACAGTGCTTTCATCCCAGAAAATGGTAGTCTGAGTCAAGCTTTATGTAACTTTCTGTCTTTCTATTATGAAAACCTACTGCTTTGTTATATGATATTCTTAAGTTGCTTTAATGTGTGTCCTCCCACAAAGATGTGCTGTTCTAGGGATATTAATTGATATATGGCATTTTACTCACTGTAACATACTTGATTACTTGTTTACGTTCTTACTTAGTGTGAAATGTCTCTTGTTTTAACTACTCATATGCTTTTAATGTGTAGCTAAATTCAGAAACAGTGACAAGACATGTTCTTCCTATAATAGCTGTAAAACTGAATCAGGACTGCCTGTGTTGTCTAACAGTAATTAGTCAGCTATAGATTTGCAGTATAAAATGACAGTTGGAATCTCAAAGTGGTACAAGACAAGATGAGAATAGGAGGGCAGACACCACCCTTGTGAAATTTCTTTTCCTTTTCCACTGACAACTGTTAAAAGTGTAATTGTTCCCCTGTATTTTCTTTGGTGTTGCAGGAAATAAAATTTAAATCACCCCAGTGGGGAGACTGCAACTATTTTGAGAATTGAATTTCCCCCTTAACTGATGCATCATATCCTGCTGACGAATTAGTGCATAGATTCTTTATACGGATTTTAAAGTATGGGATACAGAAAAAAAGGTTGGAAGGATTGGGGGACTTGCCATTCATTCATTCTTGCATTTCAGAGTCTTGAGCTCATGTGAACTAATTATGAACTAATTAAAACGATCCATAGGGTCCACCTGTTCATTAATGCGTCATAGGTGTTGTGGGATTGGGCTCAGGGATCAGTTGCTTGATTCTCATTATATGACATATTTACCAGTCATGTATGACCTGCAGAAATGGAGGCAGGAAAGGCAGATAATGCAAGTTCTGAAGTTAGCGTGATTGTTGAGGATGAAACTTTAGTATGGGTTTGGACTAGTCTATTCCATCCCCGCAAGACTTGATTAGAGGGCATTCACACCATATGTGGTCAGTATGCCCACATTATGTACAGTTCCCGCAAAGGTCAGCATTGATATGAGATACAGTTTATAAGGCAATCTGTACCAGTATATCAAAAGCTTAAAGGGTAACTCCACTTTCATGGAAAAAAATAGCAAATAAAAAAAAATAATATAGCATATACAATTACTACACAAGTCATATTGTAATTAAATGTGAATAAAAATGAGAAAAAAATTCCAGGGCTCCCACATCCTTCCCAAAATGGGGATAGACCCTCGGCAAGGAATGTGAATTTAAAATGTGCCAAACTAAGGGGAAATAACAAGTATCAACAATAATTAAAATCAAAATATATTTTTATTATAAAATCAGATAAAACCATTGTCCATTTGTTAAAAAACATTCATGTCAAATTCTTTCTTCATACAAGAATTGTTACAGTATGTCAGCACATAGAATCCCCAGGATCCACGCTGAAATTTGCATACAGGAGATAGCTAAAGAAATTTTGTGTTCAAATGTTTTTTATTGAAGATAATAAGAAGACATACATAGTAAAAACTTAAACGATAGTTATCTGTGAGAGAAAGGGGGCAAAATAGGATGCAATGACAGGGATGTAGCCCGCACATAACTCTCAACTAGTAAGATATACAGGTTAGAACTGGAAAAAGACATGGTGTTCATATACACAAAATATCACAGGTGTCCAACAAAGTGGTATATCAAAGAGTCAGCTTAGTATCTGAACCACGAAATATTGGTGAATGGTGAGAAACTCAGGATGAACGTGCCCTGGTATAAAGCAAAAAAAAATTGGGACACTCGAGGACCTGAGAGGACCTATCATACATGGCTGGTGTCCTGCCAGTGCAGAACATGCAGGTGGGTCAGTACCTTTAGGGAAGGCCCGTAGGAGAACAAAACTATTTTGAGTAAAAATAAAGAAAAAGAAGATTTGAGAAAAAAAGGTAAGACAGGACAGAAAAAGGAAGTGAACACCGGGGGATTGGTAAGCCCTTACATTGAGACTATCAGAGACTGCAATGAGACAATTCAGGGAGAAAGTAAGGTGGTATCAAAGTCAGCAGGGAGGTAATGATCCACACAGAGTTTCCAAAAGCTGTCATATTTTTTGACCCTATCTAGGAGAACTGCTTCAACCTTGGTGTGTATAATTGCCCTGATAATTCTATTTTTAATTTCTGTGACATTGAGATGGAATTTTTCCAGGCCTTTGCAAAAGTTTTATTTACGGCAATTGTAAATTGCAGGACAAGTATAAATTGTAGTTGTGTCACGTCTAAGGGTTTTTTATTGAGTGAGGCCGTGGTTGGGTAAGGGTCTTAAAGTGAATAAAAACCTGAAATATCAACATTGACACACAAAACAAATTTGGGTCGCTACCTCCCCTCACCTCTGACTGACAGACTCATTGGGAGACTTATGCAAGGGCATGAGAGAAGGGGCGTGCGTCCCACAGCCAATCACAGATCGCTCCCGAAAGAGCTCCAGCCTAGCAGGAGGAGGGAGACATCACTGTCATCATTATCAACAGAGCCAGCAGCTTCACACAGATTTAACCCCACAACTGCCAGAGAGAGAGCCGAGCAGGAGGATACAATTAACTCCTCAATGGCTGGGCACTTTTACTGTGTAGCTACTACTTGAAAGTAGGGCATTACAGTAAAAGTGCCCAGCCATTGAGGGGTTAATTGTATCCTCCTGCTCAGCTCTCTTCCTGGACATATAGATAGGTGTGTGGCTTTCCTAATCAAGTCCAATCAGTATAATCAGACACAGCTGGACTCAAATGAAGGTGTAGAACCATCTCAAGGATGATCAGAAGAAATGGACAGCACCTGAGTTAACTATATGAGTGTCACAGCAAAGGGTCTGAACATTTAGGACCATGTGATATTTCAGTTTTTCTTTTTTTAATAAATCTGCAAAAATGTCAACAATTCTGTGTTTTTCTGTCAATATGGGGTGGTGTGTGTACATTAATGAGGAAAAAAAAAAACCTAAATGATTTTAACAAATGGCTGCAATATAACAAAGAGTGAAAAATTTAAGGGAGTCTGAATACTTTCCGTCCCCACTGTATAAGGCCATCCCTCTGATGATCAAGTAAAGACAGCAGACAGGGGCAGCAAGGCTGTAAAAAAAATTCTTACACACAATCAAAGTTACAGTATGAACTATTGGATGTGTAGACTTAACCACTGTCTGCAGGTGGCCTAACATTTGCTTTAAGTACTAGCCCGACCTCCTGCCTGTGTCATACCAGAGAGGACATTATATACAGTGTGGCAAATTTGTTACCAAGAGGGTACCATTTATGTGTCAATATTTCTTTATTGAAACAGTATAAAGTTGTATAAAGTACAAAGAATACAAAGCTAGTAAGGAATACACCATTACTACATATAACAACATACAATAACATGGTAGGACTAAATGGACCTAATTATTACAAACATAGGAGGGAGAATCCGTGCAAGGCACTTGTTATGTAATAAATGAATAGTAGGTTAAGAGTACAAAAAGAGGGGGAGTGGATATAGAAACAGAGTGGAACAGAGAAAGGGAGAGGAGGGAGGGGAAGGCAAAGGGAGTGAAGGAAAGAGAAGGAAGAGTCTGAACAGTCCTCGTAATGCAATCTAGTAGAGAAGAATATACCATAGCATGGACTAGATTGCAAAGTATTAAATAGATAAGAGGCTACTATTTACAGTAATAACCTGGGGTAAAGGCATGCATATAGAGTGTTTTCAGAGGATGCAGTGAAGTGCTGGGACAATAAAGACAGCTGTTAACCAAACTGTTAGCAAAAATAGTCTGGGGTCTCATTAACACATTATTTTGAAGAAAAAAAATATTGCACGGACTCTATGCGCTATATAAACAGCTTTAATAGAATGCAGTTTAGCAGGGAGACACCTGGTAGGTTTAAAACAATTATTCAACGTGGGCTAGCACAAAGGGATATCAGAAAAAAGAAACATAGACATCAGATAAATTTAACAAATACATATTTATTTTGGCGATTTATTTAATGGCCATGGTGTTATCCAAGGGGTAACCTGATAATAACTCAAAATTTAAATGAAATATGAAGCCATCCTGGCTGAAAATACATTAATCAAAATTATATGATGTCCATCCAGATAATGCTGGATGACTACTCCTCCACTGAACAACACCATGACTTCTCAGAAATAGGGAGGGTGGGTGGGAGTCCCGGTCCAGTCCAAATGGTCAGTGAGTAACGGTCCTCATCTCCCTTTCATCTGCTCCCTTCTACTTTACACCCACCAATTGTGTCCAATTGTGTCCAATCACCTGCTTGTTACGGCCGACTAATCCCATGGCTGTTGCTGCCCAGGGATAACTCTGCTGCAACCAATGGCAACCTGTAAATAGAGAACAGGCAGAAGAGATCTGCAGACCCTCTTTGAGCTATGCCATGAGGGCCCAGCATATTGCTGTGACCTTTCATTAGAGTGTATTATTTCACTGATAAAAGACCCAAAAATGCAACCTTTAATAAAAATTGAAAATAAATTAGCATTATGGTGCATTTATTTCACTGAAGGCAGTCCCCCTGAATATTAAAGTAAAGTGAGGATGTGTGCAGTCTGTAAAAACAATATAAATAATCATATATCTTCCAACACCTTCTTGTTTACATACAACCAGTGCTGTGCCTCATTTCTGTGCTATTCACCAGAGATTACCAAACCTTACTAAATATTCAGGTCTAATGCACTTGGTTTATTTAATCATTTCATCTGTTAGTTAAATCATTTTCCGCTCCACCTTCCTCTCAGAAAACAAATTAAACTGTACATGTTACATTGCTAAAACCACTTTTTAAAAAAAAAAAATCCAAAGTCAATATTTTACTCACAGCTGATGGTGCTATTATCCCCTCCAGTTAATACAGGCATAGGTATGTTAGCATCTCCTGCTGCTGAGCTGACAATACAGTCATAGGTGTCTGTCTTCCACCAGATTTGAATTGGATATATTGGACCCTTAGCTTTTTCAACAGCTTGCAGAGATTCTTGTAAGTGTATGCCCAGACCCCTCCTCCTTGCTCCAGGAGGAAGGATAATTTGTGTCTGTAACTGAACGTAAACATACAGAGACTTTTTTTGGAGCAATAAGCACCGAACAGCAGCATGACCGGACACAGCTGCTGTTCCCAATTCGACAGCCATGTGAGTGTGGAGATGTACACTCTGCATGAGCACTACTGTCAACTCCAGGTTTAATTTAAATTTACACAGTTTGTTAGGAACAAGCAGGTTCAAACAAACTATTTCTTTCACTAATACATGTGTCACCACTGTATAAACTGTACGTAACATTAACTACATACAGTATACAATCTTGTGTTTCGGTAGCTGTATGGAAACTTCCTGTCCCATTCCTAGAACAAAATCAAGTCAGTCTAAGCACTGTTCAGCCATTCACAGGAAGCTTTGTATTTTATGAATGAATACAAGGCTTCCTCTGATTGATTATGGTAGAGATTGTGATGTCATTCACCCACCTCTCAACCACAGTAAATCAGAGGAAGCCTTGTATACAATCATAAAATACTAAGGCTAAAATATTACATAGAATTGTTAGGCCATCTGTACCTGGGATTTTCCTGAAATATTTAATACCCTGTTCAATTTCAACTTCAAACCTCAAATGGGCCATCCACAAAATTGGATATTGCCCTATATGGGTGGAAGACCTTTATGTCACTGAATGGGATATCATTTTCCAGATTTTGCTCCCATAGTCATAAAAAAGTCCTGCAAGATGATGGAAGAAGGTTGTTTTTTGTGGGAGGACTCAAATCTTGCAGGTGCAGTTAAACATTTTTGGATAATTTGGCGTTACACTACTTTTATAGGAGAGCACCATGTTTGCTAAAAGTATCTATTACAAACAAAAATATTAATAAAGTGATATTATGCTTAACATACAAAATATACAAAATCTATTAATACTATACATTAATTTGCAATAAAATTCAATGAATGAATAAATATGTAAAAGTGCTCCAATCAGCCTGTGTATTGCAAATATTCCACAAAGCTTGTGCAATTTTCAAACGAATATATAATTCAAAACAAACATCCATGCGATTTAGTGTTGCATCCATGCATTTCAGTGCTGCATCTATGTATTATGGTGTTAGTGCAATGTTCAAACAATAAAAAGTTAAAAAAATACAAAAAAACGCATCCATGTGATTTGGTGTTGCATTCATGTAAATCTATGCAATTCAGTGCTGCGTTGTTGTGCAATGATTAAAATTAACAGTCCACAGATCTTCCACAATCCATTCATGTGTTATTGTGAACACAAACTAAAGTACTGTGTGCTCAAATAAAAGTGCTCCACCCCCAGGTGATAGCTCCTCACCTTAGGGCGTGTAACCTTGCAATTAAGCTTGGTCAGAATGCACCTTAGAACCTCTATGGGTTTGATGTTATATGCAGGGTCCTGGATAGATTTGCACTGGTGCCTCTGTTCCTCACAGCAGTCCCATTTGTACCTCAATATATTAAGACAAAAAGGACTTCATAGTGCAGTATGTACTAAATTTATTAAAATCATAAACAAATCCCGCAATGGGTACTCACAGTAACAAGGCGCTTAAGGGCGCCACACTAAAACAGCAGAAACGAATGGGCAACAGCGGCCGGTATGGGGTTGCGTGCTAATCATTCCCAACAGGTTGCATATATAACATTCCATCCCGTTCCGTTTGAACGTTGCACTAACACCATATTGCATAGATGCAGGACTGAAATGCATGGATGCAACACTAAATCGCATGGATGTTTGTTTTGAATTATCTATTAATGTTTGAAAATTGTACAAGCTGGGGGCGCATGCGCGAGATCGGGGAAGATGACAGCCTAGTCTCCCTGCTCCGCGCCATCGGACCGCTGAATCTCGGCGAATAAGGCAAACTAAGCTCCCTGACGCCACCGCACAAGCTCCCGAAACAGCGGACATTGCCAGGCACCCGGCGGGTATGTACAATACACCCTGGAACCGACAGCGCTACCGCTCCCAGCAGAAAACCTCTCCAGCAGTGGGGAAGGGGAAGGGGAAGGGCAAAATGGCGCCCGAACCTCCGGAGCCGGATGACACTACGCAGCATTCAGAAGACAGCATGCTTCAGTTCCCATCTAACCTAGTAAGCCCCACTGACACTGTCTCTGATGCACTGCTCCAAAAATTCCGCAGTATAGTGCGGGATGAAATAACTGTAGCCTCCCGTAAGCTTTCAGCAGATCTGGTCAGGGGTCTTAAAGAACTAGGCCACCGCACCAACCAGTTGGAACAGCGGATGGATTTAGCAACAACGGTGCTG
>JBBGZY010000895.1:347500-580000 GCA_037952925.1 Lithobates clamitans | reverse complement strand
ATCCCACCGCAAGGGCACCCTCTTCCTTTCGGGTGACTCGAATTTAGTCTTGAACCCCTCCTTGGATAAGTATCCTTCGGAGCGAACTGCTCCTTCACCTGACTCTAAAAAATTTGCTCGCTCCCTACAAACACATGACCTGGTCGATCTTTGGAGGGAGCATCATCCCCAGGGCAGGGACTATACGCATTACTCCCATCCTCATCAGTCTCAATCCAGAATAGATCACATGTTTATGCTAAGGCGCAATCTGCCCTTGGTGGTAACGGCCTCTATTCTGGCCGCCCCGTGGTCAGATCATGACCCTGTTCTAGTTGTCTGTCACTCCATTCTGGATAGACCCCAATTCTCACCCTGGGTGATGAATGATTCACTCCTATCGATCAAGGAGATCCATGATGATATCTTGAAAGCCTCAGAGGATTATTTTAGCGATAATGTAGGGACGGTTGAGTCGCCTGTAACACTCTGGGGGGCATATAAGGCGGTTCTTCGAGGTCACATTATTCGGCTGGCGTCGACCCGTAAACGGGAACGGAATTTGAAACAGAGGGCCCTGGAGACCCGTCTGGAGACATTATCAGAATCCTTTAAGCAATCCCCCACCCCTGGCAACCGTAAACTCCTGGAGCAGGCTCGCTCGGAGTTAGATCTCTGTCTTACTGAAGGGGCTGAACGCATCTTGCGTTGGTCCCGCCAGAAGTGGTATGCTAGGGCGAATAAACCGAACCGAATGCTGGCCAACAGGCTCCGGACCTTCGCCCCTAAATTCACTCCCATCTCCCTGCGTAATCGCCACAACGTCCTCAGCGGTAATCCAATGCATATATTGGAGGAATTTCGATTCCGCCTCACGAAATTATATTCGGCCCCGGAACAGTTTAGTGAACAGGACACTACTGACTTCCTCAACCACCTTTCGACCCCGACCTTGACAGAGGCGCATGTTACCCTTATGGACAAAGACATACAGGTTTCGGAGGTCCTCCAGGGTATTAAGGACCTAAAGGTGGGAAAACGACCGGGACCAGATGGCTATACAGCCCTTTATTATAGAAAACTGGCTACCGTGGTAGCACCACACTTAACAACCATGTATAATTCGGTAAAAAACGGTCGTTCCTTTACCCCGGACCTCTTAACAGCAAACATTGTGATGATCCCTAAACCAGATCGCGACCACTCCTCTTGGGCCAATTTTAGGCCCATTTCCCTAATAAATGTGGATATGAAGCTACTAACTAAAATTTTGGCAAATCGACTAAATTCCTTTCTCCCTCGGTTGATCAGGAAGGATCAAGTCGGCTTTATACCACAGAGACAGGCGGGAGACGCCATCAGGCGTATACTGCAACTCCAACATATAGCTCACAAGCGCTCACTGGAATCCATGCTTTTGTCCCTGGATGTGAATAAGGCCTTTGACACTCTGTCATGGCCTTATCTTATGTCAGTTCTTCGGCATTACGGATTTGGGTCTTCATTTATGCATTGGATCTCAGTATTATATGATTCCCCCCAGGCAAAAATTAAATATTATGGATTTGAATCTCCTCTTTTTAAGATTAAAAGGGGCACCCGTCAGGGATGTCCACTCTCGCCTCTACTTTTTATATTGGCTCTTGAACCCCTGGCGGAGGCGATTCGTACACACCCAGATATTCGGGGCATTGAAGTAGCGGGTTGTTCCCATAAAATCTCCCTATTTGCCGACGATATCCTTCTTACTTTAACCTCCCCTAGAATTTCCTTACCAAATTTACAATCCCTTTTGGGTACCTTTGCTTCCCTGTCGGGGCTCCAGGTTAACCCTACCAAATCTAAAGCATTGTCGGTCAATCTCTCTCCTGGTTTGTTAAAGGATTTACAGTTGGCATTCCCCTTTCAATGGGTTGCTTCGCTGCCCTACTTGGGAATCCGCCTTACCCCTATGTACTCCGGATTGTACCAGGCTAACTTTCCACCTTTGTTTAAGAGGCTAACGGATTCGCTGTTGTCTTGGTCCCATCTGTCTCTGTCATGGTTCGGCAGGATAACGGCTATCCGTATGTCCTATCTCCCAAAACTACTATATTTTTTTCGTGTCTTGCCTATTCCGGTTCCTTCACATATCCTCCGTATCCACCAAGGCAGGATTTTACAATTCATCTGGGGATCGACCCGCCCTCGAATTAGCAAACAAATTTTGTATGCTAGGCGAATCAATGGCGGTCTTTCGGTCCCTAATTTACGGGCCTATTATATAGCGGCTAATATAGCCCCACTCTCACATCTTCACGAGACATATCAGCTTCCGCTATGGGCGACGATTGACATGGTCGACACCGACCCTATCTCTATCTCCTCACTGCCCTGGCTCCCTCCTGCGCACCGCCCGGCGGTAATAGGGCCCTGCTTGGCCCACTCCTTACGATTATGGGATTCGATAAAATATTCAGCGGGATTGATTTCTCCCCATCTACCGCTTTTACGACTATTACACTGCCCATTGTTTCTCCCGGGCTGTGACAACCCCACCCAATTCTCATGGTGGACTGTGAATGGCTTCATAGATGTTCATTCACTGTTCACACCGACTAGAATTTTGACGTTTGACGCTCTACGTTCTTCCCATGATATCCCCTTGCGAGAGCATTATAGCTATTTACAACTTCGTCACTTTCTCCAAAGTCTTATTAAATCCCAACCCTCCCCCTATACTTTGACCCCTTTTGAGAGCCTCTGCAGAGCTAGGCCCCACTCCACGGGACTGATATCACTGATATATTCGGCCGTGATATCCATAAAGAGACCCCCTTTGAGACCCCACCACCTTCAATGGGAGAAAGAATTGGGAAGCAGTTGGACCCTGAAGACTGGCAGGCAATGACAACGGCTTTGTCCAAATGCTCACGTAATGTCTTAATTTTGGAAAATGCCTATAAAGTATTGTACAGGTGGTACTACACTCCGGCAAGATTGGCGCGCTTCATTCCAACTTATTCCCCGCTCTGTTTTAGGGGTTGCTCCCAGGAGGGATCCATGGCACATATTTGGTGGTCATGCCCGCGGGCATGCAGACTATGGGTCAGGGTATACACTCTTCTTCGCAATCTGTTTCAGATTAACATTAAAAGGGACCCTTATGAAGCTCTCCTTGGTAAGCCTATTGTTGAATTACTACGTCCGGAACGGCAAGTAGCCCAACATCTCTTTACTGCAACTAGATTGACGATTGCGAGAGCATGGAAAACCCCCACACTTAGCTTTGAGGCAGTCAAAAATCGCCTGAATGATGTCATGGTCAATGAGAAACTGACGGCTATTCTTTCTGACACGCATGACAAGTTTCTCAAAGTCTGGCAACCTTGGATTGCATATCACCACCCTTCAAGATTTGACGTAACATTACTATCAATATAGGTTTCCCCCTGCCCACACCCCCTGGACCCTCCTTCCCCTTTCCTCTTTCCTCTTTCTACCTCTCTTCATCTTCTACCCTCCTTTTCATTTCTACCCTCCTTTTCATTTTGCTCTACTCTATCACTTTTTCCACTACTCTATCACTTTTTCCACTCCTTTATCACCTTTCTTTTTTAGTTATCCTTTCTCTCTTCTCGAGGATGCTAAACTTCAGGTTTTACTGTAGCGTATTGTATACCCTTGTTACAGGTTTACAAGCAACCGGGCTAGGCCCGGGCTCTGCACCAAATGGTTCTTAGAACTTTTTCATTTGAGTCTACATAGGATCATGGTTCCAGCCTCCATTATACTGGAGAAGGCATCGGGGCCCTGATTTGCTCTGTATATTATATGCTATAATGCTCTATTGTTAACCTGTATTGTTGGTTTGTACGACAATAAAACTTTTATAAAAGAAAATTGTACAAGCTTTGTGGAATATTTGCAATACACAGGCTGATTGGAGCACTTTTACCTATTTATTCATTTATTGAAGTTTATTGCACATTAATGTATAGTATTAATAGATTTTGTATATTTTGTATGTTAAGCACAATATCACTTTATTAATATTTTAGTGGAAATTTCTTACATTTTTATTTTGATAAGCGCAGCGTGTGTACAATTTGGTTTAACTATTTTGCATGGTTATGAGACATGCGTAACGTTAGCAGCGGATCATTTGCAAAGATACACTATTTTGGAGACCAGATTTGGTCAATTACCTGGAGGCTCACAGGACTACAAATTAGCAATCTATTACAAACACTTTGAAAGTTTCTCACTTCAATGGTAGTGGGGTAGGGACATGGCCAAATTATATAAAACTGGCTAACATTAGAGCAAATGTCCACCATGCAAATCATTTCTAGAAGCACATTTTCATTAAATCTCTAAGTGAATGAGCATTTTGTGGTATTGGGGATAGACAGTGTGAGAGATATTTGGTCCATCAATTTTCTATGGTTGCTTGGGGGGTGCAATAAAAAGGTATGATGGAAATGAGTACAAGATTTGGGATTTGCCTGAGGTAGTGTCTAATAACGAAGACTAACATAAAATCATCCGCTACTAATAATATACTGTACCTTTGGGAAAGAACACTTAAGAGCGTGGATACCTGACCTGATTAGGAAGGCATATGCAAAAGTGTTTGAAAGTCTTTTGCAAGGTAAAGAAACATGGAGGTTGGTAGCAATCCTTCTAGTCTTTGTTGGAAATTAGAGCTGAGTGTGTATTTATTATAGTATCATTTTTTTAATAACGTTTCTTTGCTAATCAATATTGATCTCATAATAATATTTGCTAAAAAGTGAATTTCCTGCAGAAAATGAATGAGTTTTCAGTTTAGGCATATTATAGAATATCTGGGAATCCTTATAAGGCAAGTTAAGGTTGGAGGTATTTAGGGACTAAGTATAAAAAAGGTCCCCCTGAGGCTCCTTAGGGCCCTCATTAGGTACAGAGCTAATCTATATGGGGAAGGTGGAAAGAAGACTCAGGGGAGTTCTGCCTGATGTAGTATGTTAATTGAATTGTGGGCTCCTTGAGGGTAGGGATCGATGTGAGTGTGCGTTATATGTGTGGAGCGCTGCGTTATATGGGTACCTTAAATAAAATTAGGGATAATTGTAGACACACACCCACACTTGCTCAGGTTGAACTGGATGGACTGGTGTCTTTATTCAACCTTACTAACTATGTAACTATGTAACTATGAATTGAGTGTGTGTGGGGAGTACATGGAATCATGTAAGTAATACAAAAAAACCGATAAAACCCAAACAGGTCTTTTTTTTTTCAATAAGTTTTTATTAAGTATAAAAGGGTGATATATATATATATATTGTATATACTGTATTGTGAGTACCTGTGTGCTGTGAGTGCACGTGGACTGTGAGTGCATGTGGACTGTGAGTACACGGGTGCTGTGAGTGCACGTGGACTGTGAGTGCACGAGTGCACATAGGCTGTGAGCATAGGTATGCGCAGCCTATTGCATTAGGGTGTGCACCTCAAATGTAATAAAACATGGACAGTGTTAGTAGAGCAGGGGACTTGTCAGTAGGGCAGAGGTTGGTTTCAGTAGGGCAGTGGATGGTGTCAGTAGGCCCTTCAGGTCTGGTATGGATATTAAGGGGAACCCCGCGCCAAAAT
Organism: Lithobates clamitans; assembly: GCA_037952925.1. Lineage (NCBI taxonomy): Eukaryota > Metazoa > Chordata > Amphibia > Anura > Ranidae > Lithobates > Lithobates clamitans. Next base: position 574,402 of record JBBGZY010000895.1, on the reverse strand, counting down.
AAAAAAAAATGGTGTGGGGTCTCCCCAAAAATCCATACCAGATCCTTATCCGAGCACGCAACCTGACAGGCCGCAGGAAAAGAGGGGGACGAGAGAGCAGCCCCCCCTCCTGAACCGTACTAGGCCACATGCCCTCAACATTGGGAGGGTGCTTTGGGGTAGCCCCCCAAAACACCTTGTCCCCATGTTGATGGGGGCAAGGGCCTCATCCCCACAACCCTTGCCCGGTAGTTGTGGGGGTCTGCGGGCAGGGGCCTTATCGGAATCTGGACGCCCCCTTTAACAAGGGGACCCCCAGATCCCGGCCCTCCCCCTGTGTGAAATGGTAAGGGGGTACAAAAGTACCCCTACCATTTCACAAAAAAAGTGTCAAAAATGTTAAAAATGACAAGAGACAGTTTTTGACAATTCCTTTATTTAAATGCTTCTTCTTTCTTCTATCTTCTATCTTCCATCTTCTATCTTCCATCGGTTTCTTCCTCCATCTTCTTCTTCTGCTGGTTCTTCTGGTTCTTCCTCCGGTGTTCTCGTCCGGCATCTTCCTCCGCGGCGCCAGCGTCTTCTTCACTTCGTCTTCTGGGAAGATCCACATCCGACCATGATGGGAGGCTCCGCTGTGTGATGCTTCTCCTCTTCTGTCGGTTCTTAAATAACGGAGGGAGGGGCCACCCGGTGACCCCACCCCCTCTGACGCACAGTGACCTCCCTGTCTGCCCCCCTCTGATGTCACGGGGAATGCCACAGGGAAGTCCCCGTGCGTCAGAGGAGGGCAGGGTCACCGGGTGGCCCTGCCCTCCGTTATTTAAAAACCATCAGAAGAGGAGAAGCGTCACACAGCAGGAGCCTCCCATCATGGTCGGATGAGGAGCTGCCCAGAAGACAAAGGGAAGAAGACGCCGGCACCGCGGAGGAAGATGCCGGGTGAGAACACCGGAAGAAGAACCAGAAGAAGAAGAAGAAGATGGAGGAAGAAAGCGAAGGAAGATAGAAGAAAGAAGATAGAAGAAAGAAGATAAAAGAAAGAAGATAAAAGAAAGAAGATAAAAGAAAGAAGATAGAAGAAAGAAGAAGCATTTAAATAAAGGAATTGTCAAAAACTGTCTCTTGTCATTTTTAACATTTTTGACACTTTTTTTGTGAAATGGTAATGTACCCCCTTACCATTTCACACAGGGGGGAGGGCCGGGATCTAGGGGTCCCCTTGTTAAAGGGGGCTTCCAGATTCCGATAAGCCCCCTGCCCGCAGACCCCCACAACCACCGGGCAAGGGTTGTGGGGATGAGGCCCTTGTCCCCATCAACATGGGGGCAAGGTGTTTTGGGGGCTACCCTAAAGCACCCTCCCAATGTTGAGGGCATGTGGCCTGGTATGGTTCAGGAGGGGTCGCTCTCTCTTCCCTCCCTCTTTTCCTGCGGCCTGCCAGGTTGCGTGCTCGGATAAGGGTCTGATATGGATTTTTGGGGGGACCCACGCCATTTTTTTTCCATCATTTTGGCACGGGGTTCCCCCTAAAATCCATACCAGACCTGAAGGGTCTGGTATAGATTTTGAGGGGGATCCCACGCCATTTTTTTTAAAATTTTGGCTGGGGTTCCCCTTAAAATCCATACCAGACCTGAAAGGCCTGGTATAGAATTTAGGGGGAGCCCCCACGTCTTTTTTTTTTTTAATTTTGGTTCGGGGTTCCCCTGTGGGGAATTCCCATGCCGTTTTCATCAATGAACTTTTATGTGTATTGTCGGACCGGCAATTCATTAATAGCCGCAAGTAGTTTTAAATGACTTTTTTTCCTGAAATTTACTGTCAGACTGTTCTAAACACGGGAAACATGCGCCCCTTTACAGGCATACTATAGACACCCCCCAGGTATGAAATTTAAAGGGATATTACACTTTTATTGTTTCACTTTAAGCATTATTAAGCATTATTAAAATCACTGCTACCGATAAAACGGCTGTTTTTAAAACTTTTTTTTGCATTGATCTATGTCCCCTGGGGCAGGACCCAAGTCCCCAAACACTTTTTATGACAATAACTTGCATATAAGCCTTTAAAATTAGCACTTTTGATTATTCATGTTCGTGTCCCATAGACTTTACAGGGTTTGCATGTTCGTTAGAACTTTTTGCCTGTTTGCATGTACTGAACGGTGTTCGCGTGTTCGAACAAATGTTTTGCCTGTTCGCATGTTCTAGTGCGAACCGAACAGGGGGGTGTTCGGCTCATCCCTATTGAGAACCTGTGCATTGTTGTTACGTATTACTGTCAGGAAGCTAGTTGTTAGTTACGGTAATTTGGACAGGGTATAACCCCCAATCCCCATTAAATTAGTAGGTGGGTGTGCAGATGCGACTCGGTGCACATCTTGCGGCATGTATGTGTTCCTTGATTATCTGATCGAGGGCGAATAATGCTGTGCAAAATGTAAACATGTTGTTTCCCTTGAAGCCCAGGTTCTGAATCTAAGGAAGCAGCTGTCAACACTGCGAAGACACTCTATACTAAAGGAGAGTTGGAAGGTGCCGGCAGGGGCCAGCACAGAGGCAGGTGGAGATGAGGGGGAGGCAACAAAGCAGAATAGATGGGTGACAGTCAGGAAGGATAGAGGGGAAAGTGCCAGGGAGGCCGGTCCTGGGCTGGAACATCCCAATAAGTGCGCCCGTTGAGTGACATTGGTGAAACTAGACAGGGACCAGCACTGCTGGAGCTGAGTGACTCCCCTAGCTGCCAGGGGAATAACTCCTCCAGCCAAGGGAAAGGAAAGACAGATTCTGGTGGTAGGGGACTCAATTCTTAGAAGGACAGAGAGGGCAATTTGTCAGAAAGACCTGAAGTGCCGAACTGTATGTTGTCTACTGGGCGTTTGGGTTCGACACATCAGGGATCTGGTTGACAGATTACTGGGAGGGGCTGGGGAAGACCCAGCTGTCATAGTGCACGTTGGCACCAATGACAAAGTCAGAGGAAGATGGAGTGTCCTAAAAAATGATTTTAGGGACTTAAGAGCTAAATAGAGAAAAAGGACCTCCAAGGTAGTATTCTCAAAACTACTACTAGTACTTCGAGCCACACCAGAAAGGCAGAGGGAGGTAATGCAAGTAAACAAGTGGCTGAGGAGCTGGTGTAGAAAGGAGGGGTTTGGGTTCCTGGAGAACTGGGCTGACTTCTCAGTCGGTTACCAGCTCTATAGGTGGGACGGACTGCACCTAAATGAGGAGGTGTCAGATCACCTGAGACCAGGTGACAGATGCACTCCGTGGAAATCAGGAGTGTACTGCTAAGGTAGTGGACCCTAGGACTGACTGCTGCGGATTGAACCCTGGGAGGTTCAGGAAGCAGGTCTACTGGAACACTGACACAGATCCCACTGGGAGCTAGAGCATAGATTCCCCAGGGCGCGGAGTCTAAGAGCCAGCAGGTGTTCACCAGAGCCTCTAGTGGTGAGGATGGACTGCGCTGCAGTCTGGCTCCAGGTTGCGGCCCCCAGGGTCTCACAGCTCATGCTCACGGTAGACTACAGGAGAAGAGGTAGGAGGCAGCAGGCTGGAACAACAAGGAAAGTAAGGGATAAGCCAAATGTTGGGGTGACTAGCAGACAAGAATAAACATAACACGCCAAAGGTCAGGGTCACAAGCAGACAGGGATAGTCGAGAACAGGCCAAGGTCGATAACTGGAATCAGATGTAGGAAACACAGCAAGCACACACAAAAGCTAACACACAATGGTTGATCAGCAAGGTTGGCTTGCAATGCCCAGGTTAATATAGTGTTCCTAATTAGAGACCAGGGTGGAGCTATGCTGAGGGAAGATTATTTAAACAGTCAGGTGAGGGTGGCTGGCCTCTAAAGATGAGCACAGAAGCAAAGGTGAGCTGACAGACACACATTACTGCATAACCATGATAGGAGGGTGCAGATCTGCTGGAAGTGAAGATAAGTTAGATGGCTTTTAAACTACGGGGGTGAGGGTCCAGAGGTAGAGTTACTCAGCGCGGAACAAATTCCAGAGGGTAGTATTGGGGGTATTAGTGGTAGGTTGACTAAAGCACCTCAACTCGAGTTAAGTACAGTAACAAGTCCTATTTGCAACCTTAGAACACCCAATAAGGAGATAGTATGCAACCGGACTAAACTATGTGACATGTTCACCAATGCCAGGAGTCTGGCAGAAGATGGGAGAACTAGAGCTACTGTTGTACGGGGAGGATTTAGATTTTGTAGGAATTTCAGAGACTTGGTTCAACAGCTCTCATGATTGGCTGGCAACCATTCAAAGGTATTCCCTATATCTCAGGGATAGAGAGGGTAAAAAAGGAGGAGGGGTATGCCTGTATATCAAAAATGATGTACAAGTGAATGTGAGAGATGACATTACTAAGGTAGCAAGGGAGGAAATGGAATACTTATGGGTAGAGCTAAAAAGGGAGGAAACTAAGGGGAATATAATACTGGGAGTATGCTATAGGCCCCCTAACCAGATGGAGGAGGTGGAGGCAGACCTCCTATCACAATTTGGATTAGCGGCAAGGATGGGAAGTATCATTATAATGGGGGATTTTAATTATCCAGACATAGACTGGGTGGAAGGAACCACGCACTCATCTAAGGCTTGCCAGTTCCGAAATGTCTTGCAGGACAACTTCATGGGTCAGATGGTAAATGCACCAACTAGAAACAAAGCTGATTACCAACAATACAGACCTGATCACGGATGTGGAAATACGGGGCAATTTAGGAAACAGCGATCACAGGTCCATTCGTTTCAGTATAAATCACACAAATATGAAACATAAGGGGAATATAAAGACACTAAATTTCAAAAGAGCCTAAACTTCCCTAAACTACGATCCCTGCTAGAAGATACTAAATGGGATTAAATCTTAGGAACAAAGAACATGGAGGAAAAATGGGTATGCTTTAAGACAGGGATCCTCAAACTACGGCCCTCCAGCTGTTGCAGAACTACACATCCCATGAGGCATTGTAAAATTCTGACATTCACAGACATGACTAGGCATGATGGGAATTGTAGTTCCTGAACACCTGGAGGGCTGCAGTTTGAAGACCCCTGGTTTAAGAGCATGTTAAATAAGGGTATTAGCCAGTGTATCCCAATGGGAAATAAATATAAAAGAGCTAATAAAAGACATGGGTGGCTTAACTCCAATGTAAGAATGCATATAAAAGCAAGGGAGAAGGCCTTCAAAAAAACAAGAAATGTAAACATGCAGGGTGACTAAGATAAAATACAAAGGCACATAGCAGAGGAGAGTAAAACCAATCCCAAGAAATTCTTTAAGTACATAAATAGTAAGGAAGGGAGGTCAGATCATATTGGTCCCATAAAGAATGATGGAGGGAATCTGGTTACAAAGGATGGAGAGATGGCAAAGGTATTACATTTTTTTCTTCTCTTCGTTCTTCACGAGGTAATCGGGGGGCTCCAGTAACCAAAACTGCAAGGTTTATCCTCATGACACGTCACAGGAGGCACCCTTGTGGCTAACAGAGGACAGAATTAGAGATAGACTTGAAAAACATAACATTTATAAGTCACGGGGACCAGATGGCAAGTAATTGCCAGACTATTATTCATAATTTTTAAGAACAGTGTATTGACTGGAATGGTACCAGCTGATTGGAGAAAAGCCAATGTAGCACCAATATTTAAAAAAGGGCCAAGATACATCCCTGGGAGTTACAGACCAGTTAGCCTAACATAAATTGTATGCAAGCACTTGGAGGGGATGATAAGGGAGTATATACAAGATTTTAGTAATGACAACGGTATCATTAGCAGTAATCAGCATGGTTGCATGAAGAATCGTTCTTGCCAAACCGATCTATTAAACTTCAATGTGGAGGTGAACTGCCATCTAGATAAAGGAAGGCCCGTAGACCTGATGTATCTGAATTTTGCAAAAGCATTTGATACAGTTTCCCATAAACGTTTACTGTACAAAGTAAGGTCCGTTGGCATGGACCACAGGGTGAGTACATGGATTGAAAACTGCCTACAGGGATGAATTCAGAGGGTAGTGATAAATAAGTAGTACTCAAAATAATCCGGGGTGGAAACTGGGGGTCCCCCAGGGTTCTGTCCTGGGACCAATCCTATTTAATTTATTCATAAGCGAACTGGAGGATGGGATAAACAGCTCAATCTCTGTGTTTGTGGACGATACGAAGCTAAGCAGGGCAATAACTTCTCCGCAGGATGTGGAAACCTTGCAAGAAGATCTGAACAAATTAATGGGGTGAGCAACAACATGGCAAATGAGGTTTAAAGTAGAAAAATGTAAAGTAATACATTTGGGTGGCAAAAATAGGAATGCAATCTACTCATTGTGTGGAGAACCTCTGGGGGAATCTAGGATGGAATAGGACCTGGGGGTCCTAGTAGATAACAGTCTCAGCAATGGCATGCAATGCCAAGCTGCTGCAAACAAAGCAAACATAATATTGGCTTGCATTATAAAAGGGGATTAACTCGAGAGATAAATCGATAATTCTCCCACTCTACAAGACTCTGGTCCAGCCGCACCTGGAGTATGGTGTCCAGTTCTGGGCACCAGTCCTCAGGAAGGATGTGCTGGAACTGGAGAGAGTCCAGAGAAGGGCAACAAAACGAATAAAGGGACTAGAGGACATTAGTTATGAGGAAAGGTTACAAGCACTGAACTTATTCTCTCTGGAGAACAGACGCTTGAGAGGGGATATGATTTCAATGTACAAATACCATACTGGTAACCCCACAATAGGGATAAATCTTAATTATAGGGTATTTAATAAGACACATGGCCATTCACTAAAATTAGAAGAAAAGCGGTTTAACCTTAAACTGTGTAGAGGGTTCTTTACTGTAAGAGCAGTAAGGATGTGGAATTCTCTTCCACAGGCAGTGGTTTCAGTGGGGATCATCGATAATTTCAAAAAACGAATAGATAAGCACCTGAATGACCACAACATACAGGGATATACAATGTAATACTGACATAAAATCACACACATAGGTTGGACTTGATGGACTTATGTCTTTTTTCAACCTCACCTACTTTGTAACTATGTAACTATATAAATGAACAAATGAACAAGCATACAGTAGAGGTACATCAGTTGCATCAAATGGGAGGGTTAGAAGATGTCATTAAGTTATCTGACCATATTGCCCAGTTTTGTGTGAAGGGGGATAAGGTGAAGGAATTGATAGCTAGCATACGTTCAAAGGTATAGTTTTGCTGAACCATAGTTAGTCCTTCTGATTTTACCATTGAGGGAGTGTTGTATTTTCTATTTTTTAAGTATAAGTGCGTGGGCTGCTAGTATAATGTGTGTAACTACCTGCCTATGTGGGCGGGGGTATGAGTCTAGTCCAGTATGAAGTATAGCTAAACCTGGACCGGAGAATTCCTGTGAGGGAAGAGAGGACTTGGAAAACCCAGCTCACATCAGGCTAGGGCAATCCCAAAAGGTATGGAGTAGGTGACTGACTTAACCACATCCCCTCCAACTTAAGGAGGAGGTATTGGGGTGTATTTTGGCTAGTCTGTATGGTGTGAGATACCAACTGTTGGTTATCTTGAACATTAGCTCCCAATGATTAACGCAATGGGTTGCTCTGTGAATTTCTCGGAAGGCAGATTGCCATTGGTTTCAGCTGAAGGAGGTGTACAGATCGGTTTCCCATTTAATGATCAAGTTTGTTTTCATGAAGGATAGTTTCCCTTGAAGGTTAGTATAAAAAAGGGATATGCCCTTGGGTCTGTGTTTATGGGATGAATAGGCCTGCCATGCGGACTCCTGCATGATTAACATGGGAATAGGGCTCTTATATAAAAGGTGTTCTATACGGGAGCATGTGAAATGTACTGGTCTGGGAAGGTTGTATTCTTGGATCAGGTTTTGTAGGATCTTAGGCTTGGAATTATGTATGAAATCATGTACATAATTCAACCCACACCCACGAGCTAGTGGAGAGCAGGGGAATCATTGCATTTAGCACCTTTATGGGAAAATGATAATCCACTACAGTGGTTGGTGTTATTTTTTGTTTATGTAAATAATGCCATGCCAAGAGCGAGGCATGCATTGGTGGTGATAGAGAGGATAAGTCTTCACAAGTCGCTCATAAGGAGCAGTGGAAGATTGTGTGTGGGGGCCATGGCTATTTCAAGTCCTAACCATAAAATTTCACCAGAACCTCTGAACCAGTATCGAATTTGATCTAATCTAATCAACCTGATATCAAAAGTTTATTCATTTTGTCAATTTTTTATTTCTTAATAAGAAATTTGTTATTCTCTCATTGCAATACTATTTCATAACAGATTGACTACAATTTTTACAATGTATTGTATATTTAATATGCAATATTCTCTTGTACCACCATATTTTCCTAATAAAAATGTATACAAAAAAAAATAATAAATTTGATCAAGCCTGACCGCCCAGTAATAGTCCTTTATGTCAATCATACCTGCTCCCTATATAGATTTGTGCCGTTGGGGTGAAGTATAATGCTAGGATAGCAGAAACGACAGTATAGGTCCTTGAAAACCAAACTTAATTAAAACCTTCAAAATATATTACCAGTGGACCCTATCGAGCGCCTTCTCCGCATCTGTAGAGAGTAACAGAGAAGGCTTTAGATTTTTCTCATCATGGTACATTTATGTTTACAATTCTTCTGGTAGCATGGGCAGATTGTCTGCCCCTCACAAAACTCATCTGGTCTTGATGAACCAAAGAGGGTAATATATCCATTAGCCATTTATCTATGAGTTTAGCATAAATTTTAACATCAGTGTTTAAGAGCAAAATTGGTCCGAAATTAGCAGGCATTGTAGGGTCTTTTCCCAGCTTCGGTAGGGTGACCACATAAGCTCTCAGCATCTATTTTGGAAGGAAAGAGGTTAAGGCTGCTTGGATAAAAACTTTTTGCATGTGGGGGGATTATTTCTTCTACTTCTAGGGGCATGAATGAAGCGTTTAGAGTATGAAGATGAGTGCCAGATAATGTGGGAAGTTGTATCAGTTATAGGAAATTCTGAATGTCTTCATCCGTAGGTTGGGGCATTTCGGGATCATTAAATAGGTTGCATAAGGCCCCGTAGTAGTCGGCAAATTGGTTAGCAATGTCTTGAAGGTTTATGATTTTGTTGTTAGGAGTTGGATGTATCTTGGAGTTTCTTGCTTTGAATCTCAATTGCTTCAGTCTGTTGGCTAGATTCTTCCCTGTCCTATTGGCATTTACGTAGAATTGGAGTTTGAGTCACCTAAGGCAAATGTCTTATTGTTGCATTAACAAGGTTCTCAGCTCCTCCCTAAGCTTAGTTAGCGTACTAAAAATGGTAGGTGAGGGGCTAGTTTTGTTCTGTGTTTCTAGTGTGTGGATTTCAGAAAGTATCATATTGAAGCGGAGTTCCACCCAAAAATGTAACTTCCACTTTAAGTGCAGGTGACCCCCTGACATGCCACATTTGGTATGTCATTTTTTTGGGGGGTATCTTCTGGGACATGTCACATGCTCAGTGTGCGCCCATCTGTGAAGCCACAGCCGGCGCCGCAGTGAGGAGGGGAAGAAGAGCGAGGCTTCCTGCACTCGCATCGCTGGACCGTGGGACAGGTGAGTGTCTAATTATTAAAAGTCAGCAGCTACACTTTTTGTAGCTGCTGACTTTTAAATAGGTGGAACTCTGCTTTAAGTTTAAAGGTGTATCTTCTTTTTGCCCGTGCCCCTTGCTGGATGAGAATACATCTTTTGAAAGCCTCATGGGCATTCCACAGGACAAAGGGACAATTGACTGAAGACTCATTTTTACTAAAGTAATTCTGGAGATGCTGAGAGATTATCGAGGAACCCTGAGAATCTTGCAGTACTTTAGTATTGCAACGCCAGATGGGAACAAAGGGCAGTAGTCATTTATAAGTTATGAACATGTCTATGCGTAAGTATGTGTTATGCCTGGGTGAGAAAAAGGTGTGTTCCCTTTCGTTGCCATAATGGCAACTCCACACGATGAAGACTTCTTCCGAGCGTAACAAATGTTGAAGTGAGTTGGTTCGTTTTTTAACTGGGGCTGAAGAGTCTATGTGAGGGTTGACCGTCAGGTTGAAATCTCTGAATTGAAGTCCGGTTGAAGTCCAATGTGAGCTTTTGGTCAGAAATTCCGATCGTGTGTATGCTCCATCAGACTTTTGCTGGCAGGATTCCAGCCAGCAAAAGATTGAGAGCAGGTTCTCTATTTTTCGGTTGCAAAAAAAATCATGCATGCTCGGAAACAATTCAACACATATTGAACTTCATTTTCTCGGCTCATTGTAGTGTTGTACGTCACCGCGTTCTTGACGGTCAAAAGTTCAGAGAACTTTTGTGTGACTGTGTATATGCAAGGCAAGCTTGAGCGGAATTCCGTCGGAAAAACTAAATTTCTGATCGTATGTATGGGGCATTAACCTTTAGATATCACTGTCAGTTTGTTTTTGTAGTTATTGAGTTTTTGACTTATGTTAGTTAACATTTAGGATGCTGACCCTGTCGACCCCTTACTCCTCCAGTCTCCGGAGGCGTTACAGACGCAGAGGTCACACCTGTACCAACCAAGCTTCCTCATATAATAACCTAGGTCATAGTTGGTAGTTTCTTTAAACTATATTGTTGACAAATATAATGTGATATTGTTCTCTGGTATATAAACCTGTTTAGATCTTATTTCATGTTTAATAGGCATATGGTATACCAGTATTACTTGTATCACTTTTTTTAACCTAAATTAAATATGTTAAACAAAAGTGGCTATGTTTAATAGTAGATACTCGCTTGAGGAGTTTGCAAATTAAATGGACCTGATGAGAGTTAGGATCATATAGTCCCCCCACTGTGTAGGGTTGAGCATTAATGTCACATGTGATTATGATATACCTTCCCTCAGGGTCTGTGATAGCGGCTTTAAGTTGGAAAGCAAGATGACCTTTGAAGGCCAAAAAGACACTTCTTTTTTTTTGGTGGTACAGGGCAAAAAGACATTTGGATAATCTTTCTAGGAACATCTGGGTGTGTCAGAGGACTTGAAGTGGGTCTCTTGGATGCTAATAATGTCAGCGTTATGTTTACCAGCTTCCTTCCATAGTGAGAACCATTTGGTGGGGTGGTTCAAGCCCCTAATATTAAGGGATAGGCATTTGAGAGGCATAGTCTGGTGCTAGGGTAAGATTAAGTGATGTGCATGGTGAGTTACTCATGGGTACGGTGGAGCATTGGCTCATGGGGACTGAACCACCTCAGAACATTATGGTTCTCTGCAATCCCGGGAGGTCTGCCTTGAAGAGATATGTTTTCAGAGTGAAGTAAAAATTTTAATTTAAATGTATCACTACAAGATGGCATTGTGGATACAGATAAGTATAAGTGTGCCAATGTCCTAAATATATTACAAATTTTTTTCAAAAGAAAGAAACATCGACTTTAGAGGCACATCCATAGCATTGAAGTACAAAATAAACTTTTATTTTTAACTCAGTTGTCTTCACTACGTCTCTACCACCAACCAGCTGCTCCTTCTGTTGATATCACTTAATTTGAATCATTATTGATCGATCTGTTTCACTGTGGTAATAGTTGGTTGCGTTAGGTGGTGCGAGAGTCGTATAGACCAAACACCATGTTTTGTTTTTAACATGTGATGTCAATAATGTGAATTTTAAACTGAAATAATTATTTTGTACTTCAATGCTATGGATGTGCCTCTAAAGTCCATGTTTCTTTCTTTTGAATACATTTTTCAGAATGAAGTAGGCAGCACTGCATGTACCAAACATAGGGTTAAAGAGGATAGACAAAATAAGATGGATTAAGAACAACAAAACATAGTAAAAAAAAGGGTCCTGTATAGGATCCGTCAGCAATTTTAATTGCTGGGAAAAACTGGGGGAAAGGAGGAAGGTGAACATTCCATTCCTTGTCCGGGGGAAATTCGGAAATTGGATGCTGTGTCTGCAAAGTTAGGAGCCTCCACTTGCGTGCTTTGGGGAACGTTTGCATGATACCACCTACCATCCAGTATCCAGTGATGATGGTTCAGGACTCAGTCTGCTGGTGTTGGCATGTTCTGGAAGGATGCCTCATAGGTGGAAGGTAGCCAGCCCATCTTCTAATGTAGTCACGCTTGTGGTGCTGCCATTGTGAGTGATGATGACCAGTATGGCAGGGTATCTCCATCTGTGTGTTATTTGATGGTTTCTCAAAGCTTTGGTTATGGTTAGCGGGCTGAGACATTGTTGCAGCATTTGTCTAGACAGGTCAGGGAGTAATTGAAGCGATGCATAGTGGTTAGGAACATTGTCCGCCCGACAGAATGCCATTAGCAGTTGGTCTTTCATATGATAGAAATGTACTCTGAGTAAGGCATCTCTGGGTATTTGAGCCAGAAGAAAGGAGGGTCTTGGTACTCTATGCACCCTGTCTACAATAAGCTCATGAGCTGATAAGGACAGTAGCAGGGAGGAGAATAGAGCATAAACATTTTGCGCCAATTGCAGGCTTGCCACTGATTCAGGGATTCCTCTGATTTTCAAGTTATTTCTCCTAGATCTATCCTGCATATCAGTGATCTTATCTTTTAGCCAGGTGATGTCTTCCTTTTGCTCATTATGTGCATCTACCACGGTGTTAAAGGATACTGAGTAATCCTCAATGGTGCTCTCCCTCAAGGCCTGCACGTTTGCCTGACATTGGTTGATACCTAACACTATGTCAGCTTGCAGAGAGGATTTCAGAGATAGGAGCATGTTCTTGAGTATAATATCAGAGATGGGTTGCCCTGAGGTGGGGAAAAAGGCAATAGAGTTTCTGACAGCAAGTGCAGGACCTGATGTGGTGGGCTGCCGCTCAGTGATTTTCATGTCTAGGGCAGTGTGCGGCCTACCTGGTGAGGCCATGCACAGCCGTGACTTTGCCAGGCTTCTGGTGGAGGCGCTGGAAGCCCCTGATGATGACCCGCTGTTGTGTGGCTGGATGCCGGGTCCTGGATCGCTCTAACTGGCTCCTTGTGAGGAGCCCATGGCCTTGCCATCCGACCAATTAGAGCGGCCGCCGCCACCATTTTGGTGTGCACCATGGCACATCGTATGGAAGAAACCTGACGTTTTCACGGGGTAAATCTTCTTGCGTTGCATCATGAAGAAAGGTCCCCGGGTTCTGTAGGTGCTTAGAGTGGGGTTCTGGCTGCCGTTGAGGCGCCGATGGCACTGGAATCCCCCGGTGGCTGGACAGCGATCTCAGAGCATGGTCACCACGCCCCCCAAACAGGTAATTTTTGATGGAACCTCACTCAAAAAGTAACAAAGAAATGGAGAGCCTGCCTGGTCATAGTCTGTCCCACTTGAGGGCATATACACAGGAGGATGAAATAAATGGTATTGCATAGCCACTAGGCAGGGGCAGGGATGCAGCCTCTGAGGAAGGCCACCAAGTCACTTATAAATATACAGTACATCAAGGCATAAAAGCTTACCATATAGTGTATAATCCAAGCTGGGTACCTCACTCCAGGGGTTGTGGAGAGGAATACATATTGACAAATAATTTTATTATATAACTGTCTCCTTAATTCATATTGTTTATGCAAGTGGTTTTCTCGCTATATTGCAAGGTCTATAAGGTCTAAAACAGAATTGAATTGCTGTATGTTGTCTTTAAATGTAATTGTAAAAATGTAATAAATTGTTGTTACGCAATACAATCTTAAAGGTTTCATTCTTAAATGTGTAACTGTTTAATACCCTATTTTAATTACAAGAAATGTACTTTGGCAGTAGTAGAAGTTAGTAATATATTACGTTACAGAATGCTGAGATTCTAATGACACAATTTCTTCTTCTCTACAGACACTTCAAAGATGAATAATGTTCCAACATCCCCGCACCTTCCACAGATGGCACATCCACATTCCTTTCCAACTATGGGGCAAATTTCAAATCCGTATGAGCAACAACCTCCAGGAAAGGAGCTTAACAAGTATGCTTCTCTGAAAGCAGTTGGTAAGTGGATGTCCTGCAGTTCTTACACTGCTATTCTTTTAGTAATCAGCTAGCTAACTATGTAAACCCAGACATATGAAATATGCAGGTTGCACAGATGTACATTTTTTTAACCCTTGTATAATATGTTACTACTTTTATACGTACATTTGTGGCAATTAAGTTGGCCATACATCTATGTTTTCTGCTATCTTTTATTACTGTACAATACTGTAAAATGCTATTTTGTGCAACAAGTAATAAAGACCATAAATGAGAAAGGAAAAAGAAAAAAAAACCTGGCTGTACTCTATCCATCATTATACTAAGAGAAATAAAAACAGATTTAAACAAAGCATTGGAAATTAAGCCATGCCTATTTATTCTCACTAAATATCAGGAATATTGCTGCAATACTTGAAAAGAATAGAAAAAAAAGTAGCCCAATGTGTTTTGAGTCACTCTTCTTAAGTGCACAGTGCCTTAACCACCTCAAGTCCGAACACTTTCACCCCCTTCTAGTCCCGGGCCAATTTTGAGCTTTCAGCGCTGTCACATTTTCAGTGACAATTACTCTGGCATGCAACACTGTACCCAAACGAAATTTGTATCATTATTTTGAGATGGATGTAGCTTTTCTTGTGGCATATTTAGTGCCGGTTCACACTACAACGACTTGGGATCCGACTTGTCAGACCTCAAGTTGACCCAAGTCACTGGACATAAGAAATTCCATTGAAGTGAATGAGAGCCATCTTAATGTACACTGAAGTTGCTCTGACTTCAGAAAAGGTCCCTGTACTACTTCAAGGCGACTTCTAGGCAACTTGTACCCATAGATTTCAATGGAAGTTGCCTCCATTGGAAGTCGGATCTCCATCTATATTGATGCAACTTTACAGGAAAAAGAAAATAATTTACACAGGTACTTCCCGCGTTTACTCAGGCAACCCCTCCCTCCCACAGAGCTGATTATTCTGTGATTGGCCATAGCCAACGTCGCCTGTCCTGGAGGCAACTTTAAGTCACATTGTAAGTTGTGCATAGTCGCGCTGAAGTCGCCTCCAAATCGCCTTGCAAAGTCACTCTGTAAGTCGGGTTGTCCCTGTGTTAACTGAGCCTTAATCAACCCTGGGTTGTTGTTTTTTTATATATACATGAAAAAAACAATAGGTTTGAAAAAAAATGTTTTTCTTACTTTGTTATAAAAGTTTGCAACTAAATACTCTTTTTCATAAATGTAGGCCAAAATGTAATCTGCTACATTCTTTGGTAAAAATTACTTCTGTCTGTGGCAAAGGTATTGAGTCTTAACTCATTGGTTTACTGCATATGTATTTATAGATATACAGTATATAGATGTATCTATAATATATATAGAAATATCTATATACTGTTTATGTCTATATTTATATATATATATATATATATATATATATATATATATAGATAGAGAGAGAGAGAGAGAGAGAGAGAGAGAGAGAGAGAGAGAGAGAGAGAGAGAGAGGATAATATGTGTTCCAAAAACATGAAAACATTACACGTTACTAGCTTTGTAGAAAAAAAAAAAGGAATAAGACGCAACATAAAAACCCAGCAAGGACAATTTATTTTAGGAATTAAAGAGTTCCTCTCAAAATTAAAATATATGTTTTTGTGGAAGTAACAGTTATACAATGAGAATCAATGGTTGACACTTGTATATATATATATAAATAACACATAGTTTGCTAGCTTCACAAATTCCTGGCTGGGAACGCTTGTTTAGCATTCCCACATTTCGGAATTCGCTATAGCATGGGGCTAAAATGAAATGAGAGTAAAATTGTGACTAATTTTCAGTCTGGGCATGCTCAGTTGTGTCAGTACAGAATTCTAGAAACAGGGAAAATTTATCTATTCTCAGACTTTCAAGCATATATCTACTTCAAGAATATTTCAAGGAATTTAAAAGCAGATCATCTTCAAACAATATTCCACATGTTTAGGAACCATTTAATCTTTGATATAAAGCTCCAAACTAGGGATGGGCGAACGGTTCGGCCCGAGCATAAGTTCTGTCTGAACTTTGGTTGTTCGAATGTTCTGCGAACACTGAACAATATGCGGTGTTCGGAGCAAATTCGAAAGTTGCTGGAACACCGTTAAAGTCTATGGGACATTAACATGAAAAATCAAAAATGTTCATTTTAAAGGCCTATTTGCAAGTTATTGTCATAAAAAGTGTTTGGGAACCTTGGTCCTGCCCCAGGAGACATGTATCAATGCAAAAAAAGTTTTAAAAAAGGCTGTTTTTTTGGGAGCAGTGATTTTAATAATGCTTAAAGCGGGGGTCCACCTATCTATCGTTTTTTTTTTTTGGAGTTCATTCACAAACTTTTCTTCTCATGATTATCTACTCACATGTTCTGTGTAATAATTCCGCCTGTGTCCGATTTCGTCAGAAAGAATAACTTATAAAATTCACTGAAGGCGGTTTTCATCTTCATTGTGGGCATTTGAAGCCCACAAGGATGTATTTCCTGGATGCGGTGAATGCTGGGAGCAGAGATGTTGTGATGACGCTGTTGCACAATGCATGCTGGGAAGCCTGAGACTAGCTCCCAGGGACTGTGGGAGGTCTGGGAGAGGCTAGAAACATGCCTACTCCCATGGGAGGAAAACCAGGAAGTGCTAATAAGATTAGAAAAAAAAAGGTAATTACGGCGATTTAAATTTTTTTACACAGCATGTCAGCATCTAGGCAAGGAAGAGAATGCATAGAGATAATGTTCAAAATTTGGGTGGAACCCCGCTTTAAAGTGAAACAATAAAAGTGAAATATTCCTTTAAATTTCGTACCTGGGGGGTGTCTATAGTATGCATGTAAAGTGTCACATTTTTCCTGTGTTTAGAACAGTCCCTGCACAAAATGACATTTCTAAAGGAAAAAAAGTAATTTAAAAGTACTCGCGGCTATAATGAATTGTCGGTCCTGGCAATACAGATAAAAGTCATTAAAAAAATGGCATGGGATCCCCCCAGTCCATTACCAGGCACTTTGGTCTGGTATGAATATTAAGGGTAACCCCGAAGCAAAATTTAAAAAAATGCGTGGGGGTCCCCCCAAATTTCATACCAGGCCCTTCAGGTCTGGTATGGATATTAAGGGGATCCCTGCACCATTTTTTTTTTAAATGGCGTAGGGGTCCCCCTCAAAATCCATACCAGACCCTTCAGGTCTGGTATTGGTTTTATGGGGAACCCCGCGCCTAAGTTTAAAAAAATGGCGCGTGGGCCCCCCCAAAAATCCATACCAGACCCTTATCCGAGCACGCAACCTGGCAGGCCGCAGGAAAAGAGGGGGGACGAGAGAGCGCCCCCCCTTCTGAACCATACCAGGTCACATGCTAAGGAAGGAACCAAGCAGACAGGTTCCTTCACTGCCGGAGATGTTTGTCACCTATGCCAGGTCACCCTAGCTTCCCCACTGTCTGCCTACTATATACCACTTAGAGACCAATGCTATAGTCAGTGGTAACAACAGCCCAACCCTCAAAGGGTTAATTGGACCCCTTCTCAGGAGACTGGTACTGCACCTTCTCTTTACACTTTGTTGGCCTCTGACATGCCCATGTTTTGTAATATGCCATGCATGCACCCCTCACTTATGTCCTTTAGTAACTTCAGACCAGGAAGAACTTGTGAACATCACAACTTAATTAAAGGTGCTGCACAATAGAACACAGTTCTTGGTAATGCCATTCCATATTCAGTAATCCTTCCCAACCTCTAGTGCCTCTTCAATTTCCTTGCCCATAATAGCTCATACCTCAAACATGTAGAAAGTCCTGTGCTATTGGGGAGATTATACTCATGTGTCAAGTGCTTCTCCAATGAGTTGTGCCAGTCAAAACTGCATTTAAGGGCATGGCAGCCCACTTTTATTAAACAAAACAAAAGTTCATATATACATGCAGGGGCAAGCAGCATGCAGCTCCCCTGCTGTGTCCACCAGTGATATGATCACAATGTCAACAAAGTTGTTATGAATAAATTCAATTCATACCAGCTGTGTTTCCTGCAGAGTGATCTGTGATTGACCCACACTTATCACATGCTACCTGGGCCAACCCAGCACCCTGTACCATGTGACTATCTGTAGCCAATCACAGATCTCTAGTAATCACAGTTGTTATGAATGTAGCTGATTCTTGACTGTTCAAAACATTGCTATTACAATGATCATTGTCAGAGCCCTGATTGGATAAAGTGATGATGACTTTCTCCAATCACTGCTCAGTGCTCATAGTCCCACCCCGCACTATAAAAGGTAACACTATTTTATAGTGTGTTGGAGTGGAGATAGAGCAGGGCTCAGTTTGCTACTAGTGAGTTAGTGTGTTTACTTATTGTGACTCTGAGTGTAGAGTGTTAGTATAGTGTCTGAGTATAGTGTGTTAATATAGTGAGTGCTTCACATAGCTTTACATAACATTTGACTCTGAGCGCAGAGTGTTAGTATAGTGTGTCAGTATAGTGTGTTAGTGTAGTGCAGTGTTTAACACAGCATTACATAACATTTAGTGCTGTTTACAGTGCTGTATCCTTTTTTTTTTTTTTTTGGTTGCTGCGCGGGTTTTTTTTTGTCCCCTGCCGGTCCCCTTTTTTTTCAAATTGTCAGACACATAGTTTTTCTGACGGTGACAATGGTGTTCCCCCACTTTTTTTTTTTTTATAGTTTTACATTTCTGTCAGCATCAGCCCTCAACTTAAAGTGTACCAAACACCAATTTGTATTCAAAAAAGTGCATCCAATCACACTTTTCCCAGTTTCTATTAAATTTGGGTAATAGGCCATCAAGGAGAGGCAGACGTTCCCATGCACCCAGGAGGTGGTGGACTGGCATCCTCATCCTCCTTATCCTCTATGACCCAAGCTGACACCATTGCGCAGTCCACCGTAGCTGCCAGAGCAGTTTATTCTGCCTTCTTATCCACAGCTACCCCAATGAGCCGGGATGTCCTCCAGAGGCAGCCATCTTGGAAGAGTAGAGAGCATCCACAGTATTCCATCAGATTGTAGAGCTGTTATCTTCCGGCCCACTTCCCACAGCTCAGCTGTGTGGGCCTTTATTAACACATGTGCAGCTGATCGCTCTGTTGCAATTTGCAATCTGTGCCGCAAGCAGATCAAGCATGGCAAAAACACCAGCCATCTGGGTAATACATGCTTGACAAGGCATTTCACCTCCTATCACTCAGACCATTGGCAAGAGCTCCTGAAAGCCACACACAAGGGACACAATTCTTCTCCTCCTCACTCCTCACCTTTCATGTCTATCCCCACTATATCGCATGACTAGGGATGAGCTTCGAGTTTGAGTCGAACTCATGTTCGACCCGAACATTGGCTGTTTGCAAGTTCGCCGAACAGCGAACAATTTGGGGTGTTCGCGGCAAATTCGAATGCCGCGGAACACCCTTTAAAAGTTTATGGGAGAAATCAAAAGTGCTAATTTTAAAGGCTTATATGCAAGTTATTGTCATAAAATATGTTTGGGGACCTGGGTCCTGCCCCAGGGGACATGGATCAATGCAAAAAAAAGTTTTAAAAACGGTCGTTTTTTCAGGAGCAGTGATTTTAATAATGCTTAAAGTCAAACAATAAAAGTGTAATATCCCTTTAAATTTCATAGCTGGGGGGTGTCTATAGTATGCCTGTAAAGGGGCGCATGTTTCCTGTGTTTAGAACAGTCTGACAGCAAAATGACATTTCGAAGGAAAAAACCCATTTAAAACTACTCGCGGCTATTGCATTGCTGCCCGACAATACACATAGAAGTTCATTGATAAAAACGGCATTGGAATTCCCCACAGGGGAACCCCGAACCAAAAAAAAAAAATGACGTGGGGTCCCCCTAAATTCCATACCAGGCCCTTCAGGTCTGGTATGGATATTAAGGGGAACCCCGGCCAAAATAAAAAAAAAAATGGTGTGGGGTTCCCCCAAAAATCCACACCAGGCCCTTATCCGAGCGCGCAACCTGGCAGGCCGCAGGAAAAGAGGGGGGATGAGAGTGCGGCCCCCCCTCCTGAACCATACCAGGCCACATGCCCTCAACATTGGGAGGGTGCTTTGGGGAAGCCCCCCAAAACACCTTGTCCCCATGTTGATGAGGACAAGGGCCTCATCCCCACAACCCTGGCCAGTGGTTGTGGGGGTCTGCGGGCGGGGGGCTTATTGGAATCTGGAAGCCCCCTTTAACAAGGGGACCCCCAGATCCTGCCCTCCCCTGTGTAAAATGGTAAGGGGGTACTTACCCCTACCATTTCACTAAAAAAGTGTCAAAAATTTTTGACAATTCCTTTATTTAAATGCTTCTTCTTTCTTCTTTCTTCCTTCATCTTCTTCTTCTTCTGGTTCTTCTGGTTCTTCCTCCGGCGTTCTCGTCCAGCATCTCCTCCGCGGCATCTTCTATCTTCTTCTCCTCGGGCCGCTCCGCACCCATGGCATGGGGGGAGGCTCCAGCTCTTCATCTTCTTCTCTTCTTCTCTTCTTCATTTTCTTCTCCGGGCCGCTCCGCATCCATGCTGGCATGGAGGGAGGCTCCCGCTGTGTGACGGCGTCTCGTTGTCTGACGGTTCTTAAATAACGGGGGCCGGGCCACCCAGTGACCCCGCCCCCTCTGACGCACGGGACATGACGGGACTTCCCTGTGGCATTCCCCGTGATGTCAAAGGGAAGTCCCGTCAAGTCACTGTGCGTCAGAGGGGGGCGGGGTCACCGGGTGGCCCCGCCCCCCGTTATTTAAGAACCGACAGACGAGGAGACGCCGTCACACAGCGGGAGCATTCCTCCATGCCAGCATGGATGCGGAGCGGCCCGGAGAAGAAAATGAAGAAGAGAAGAACAGAAGAAAAGAAGAAAAGAAGAAGAGAAGAAGATGAAGAGAAGAGCGGGAGCCTCCCCCCATGCCATGGGTGCGGAGCGGCCCGAGGAGAAGAAGATAGAAGACGCCGCGGAGGAGATGCTGGATGAGAAAGCCAGAGGAAGAACCAGAAGAACCAGAAAAAGAAAAAGATGAAGGAAGATAGAAGAAAGAAGAAGCATTTAAATAAAGGAATTGTCAAAAACTGTCTCTTGTCATTTTTAACATTTTTGACAGTTTTTTAGTGAAATGGTAGGGGTAAGTACCCCCTTACCATTTCACACAGGGGGGAGGGCCGGGATCTGGGGGTCCCCTTGTTAAAGGGGGCTTCCAGATTCCGATAAGTCCCCCGCCCGCAGACCCCCACAACCACCGGCCAGGGTTGTGGGGATGAGGCCCTTGTCTTCATCAACACGGGGACAAGGTGTTTTGGGGGCTACCCCAAAGCACCCTCCCAATGTTGGGGGCATGTGGCCTGGTACGGTTCAGGAGGGGGGGGGGCGCTCTCTCATCCCCCCTCTTTTCCTGCGGCCTGCCAGGTTGCGTGCTCGGATAAGGGTCTGATATGGATTCTTGGGGGGAACCCACGCCGTTTTTTTTTTTTTGGTGCGGGGTTCCCCTTAATATCCATACCAGACCTGAAGGGCCTGGTATGGGATTTAGAGGGACCCCCACATCATTTTTTTTTTAAATTTTGGTTCGGGGTTCCCCTGTGGGGAATTCCGATGCCGCTTTTATCAATGAACTTCTATGTGTATTGTCGGACCGGCAATGCAATAGCCGCGAGTAGTTTTAAATGGGTTTTTTCCTTCGAAATGTCATTTTGCTGTCAGACTGTTCTAAACACAGGAAACATGCGCCCCTTTACAGGTATACTTTAGACACCACCCAGCTACGAAATTTAAAGGGATAATACACTTTTATTGTTTGACTTTAAGCATTATTAAAATCACTGCTCCTGAAAAAACGTCCGTTTTTAAAACTTTTTTTTGCATTGATCCATGTCCCCTGGGGCAGGACCCAGGTCCCCAAACACTTTTTATGACAATAACTTGCATATAAGCCTTTAAAATTAGCCCTTTTGATTATTCATGTTCGTGTCCCATAGACTTTAACGGTGTTCGCGTGTTTGAACAAACTTTTTTCCTGTTCGCATGTTCTGGTGCGAACCGAACAGGGGGGTGTTCGGCTCATCCCTACTCATGACTTGTCAGCAGCTTCCGCTGATAGGGATGATGGTATAGCAAAGTGTGTCACAGGTCCTTGCAACATGTCTGCCAGCAGCACGCCACCAGCTGTAGAGTATAGCAGGCACATTTCTCTGCCCCAGCTGCTGCATCAAAAAAAAAAAAAAAACTAAACTCCCTGCTACTTACATGCCATTCCAGCTTGTCCAAATAAAGAAAGCTTGCAGGGAAAATCAATTTAAATTTATTTTTTTTTTCTTTAAAAATGTCAGTTTTGCTGCAGGAGGTTCTGTACACGGTACAGATGTGCCACTTTACAGGCAGATTAAGGGAACACCCCAGCCACCACTTCAATACAGGCCACTTTCCCCCCTTCCTGCCCAAGACAATTTTTAGCTTTCAGCGCTGTCACACTTTGAATGACAATTGCATGGGGTTCCAACTCTGTACCCAAACTAAATTCTTATCATTTTCTTCCCACAAATAGAGCTTTCTTTTGGTGGTACAATGGTACATTGGTGATCAATGTCTAATTATCAGTGCACACCCCCCCTTTAACAGGAGAGCTGCAAATCGGCTCTCCCTGTTAGCGTGAACCGAGGAAAGCCAATTACTGGCACTTCCTGGTTTACGCTGTGATCAGCTGTGATTGGTCACAGCTGATCAGCTGATCATGTGGTAAAGAGCCTCTGTCAGAGGCTCTTTACCATGATCAGAGATGCGGTGTGTCAGAGTGACACACCACACCACCGATCACCGCTCTGCGCGCCCCAGTCATATGACACCCAGTTAGGATAACGGAACCACTTCCCGGCTGTCCTTTTGCTATAGGATGGGCAGGAAGTGGTTAAAGGAATTTTTAATTTTTTACATTTTATTCTTTTACTTTAACCATCATTAAAATCACTGCTCCTTTAAAAACAATCTTTTTTTAGTACTTTTTTTTGCATTGGTACGTGGTGCATGTTCCCCAGGGAAGTAGCTGGGCCCCTATACCCTTTTTATGGCCAATAACTTACATATAAGCCTTCAAAATGGGGATTTTTGATTTTTCCTGTTTGGGTCCTATAGACTTCAATGGGGTTCGCTGTTCATGTCCAAACTTTTGTGATGTTTGAGAGTCCTGGCACGAACCAAACCAGGTGGATGTTCAGCCCATCTCTAGTAATCAGTGCTTTATCATTTAGATCTGCTAAGATCCAGGTTGAAGGACAATGTGGTGCCCAGGTAAGGGCTTCCTCTATCATTCCATGTATAAAGTAATAAAGATTGTAAATGGGTCTTTGTGGAATCATCTAAGCCTAGACCGAGAATAAGAGATTTCGAGAAGTTCACTTGAGGCTGGGTTCACACTATTGCGAATTGGATGCAGGTTTATCCGCATTCAATTTGCATGTCAGGAGATTGTGACCGGCTCTCTTTGGAGCCACTTCACACATCTCCGGAGCGGTTCTAGCGCGAATTGCACAGGAGTCCTGTGCATCTTCTGGTCCATTTCAGGTCCAAATTCAGCCAAAAATTCGGGCTGAAATCGGACCTGAAATGGTGAACAGCGAACCGTTTGGCCCTGGCACTAGGTTGGAGGATAATGCTTCTCATGTACACCATATGGGCATTCCATAAAGTAAAATGGTCTGATACTTAGTGTTTATTGGATTCAAAGTAGCCAGTCAGATGTTGAGAGAGAAAGGTTTTGTTATGGGGTGAGGTGATAATTTGAGAGTTACAACCCCATAAAAAGTTAAAAGAGTGAATCTCATTTTCCACTATTGATATAGTAATCGGGGCTTGGTCAGACCCTGTTATATCATGTATTGTCGAGGAGGAGACTCTTTGGAGTAAGCATTTATCAACAATGAACATATCTATCCTAGAATATGAAGTATTTCTAGCTGAAAAGCAGGTGAACTCCTTTTCATTGGCGTGCTGACATCTCCATTCGTCGAATAGGTCTTGTAATGGTTGTGAGTGATGTTTGGGCTTGGCTGTAGAGTCTAGGTGAGGAATTGTGATGATATTAAAGTCTCCACATAGGATTAGGGATATTTGTTTAATTGCAGAAATTTTCCAGAAAAGCTTCTTGAGAAATCTGACTTGGTGGCTGTTTTTAGGAGCATATCTGTTTGCTAAGATATAAGGTTTAGAGTTAATGGTGCAGAGCAAAATAATGTATTTTTCAGTGGGGTCTAGAATGGCTTCTTTCAAGGTGAAGCTACTGGGTTTTTGATGGCTATGAGAACTTCCCTCTTTTTAACAGGTGCATTAACACCATGTAGATAAATGGAAATTTTTTTATAAGAGCATCGTAGAGCAGACGAGTTATGAAAGTGTAATTTCCTAAATACACAGAACATCACAATTCAGAGTGTGTTCTTCTCGCTAAAGGGAAGAACGTTTAGCTGGATGGTTTGATCTGCAAACATTCAGTGCACCTATCTTGAATCCCATTAATGTATTATGAAGAAAAAAGATAATGTGGACGTGGTCCATAGGAATGCCTGCCACCAACTATGGTGTGGAAGAATTGTGTAGATATTGTTGACAGTTGGAAGAGACATAAACACACTAAGATGTAAGTTCTTCAGGTTTCTGCATGTTGCAACTGTGAAGTCATAAAGGAATAAATGAACATCCCAACGGTGGACAAAAACTGAAGAGGAACTATGTATAAAGAATGAGGATCAGGTGCAAATATCATTGCATATTACAAAATGAGTGAGTAAAGAGTAAGGTCGAAGTCACTCCTCCGACTGGAGATAGATTAGGTGACAACATTATTGATGTTTGGATGCCATCCCAATAAAGATTTCTTGACTTTCTTCTTTACTTCTTTCTGTGTGAGAGGACTCGCCAGTGCAAAGCGAGTGGGGTAGGTGATGAGCACATAGGATCAAAGGGTGGGATAATGCCCCAAATTCTGAGGAGCTGCAGACCTCAGAAGAAACTTGATTAGTTTTCCCATTATGCGTAATAATGAGGCTAGTCAGTTATTTCCATTTAAAACGGATTTTGTGGTTGTGTAGGGCCTTGGTGAACCCCCCGGGTTTGGTTCGCGCCAGAACTCTCAAACATCACAAAAGTTTGGACCCAAACGACAAACCACATTGAAGTCTATGGGACCCGAACTTAAAAAATCAAAAATCCCCATTTTGAAGGCTTATATGATAGTTATTGCCCATAAAAAGGGTAAAGGGGCCTGGGTACTGCCCTAGGGAGTATGTACCAATGCAAAAAAAAAGGTTGTTTTTAAAGGAGCAGTGATTTTAATGATGCTTAAAGTGAAACAATGAAAATGAAAAAAAATCCTTTAAAAATAGAGCCTGGGGGGTCCCAGTATGCCTGTAAAGTGACACACCTGTACCGTATATAGAACCTGCTGCAGCAGAACTGACGTTTATAAAGAAAAAATAAATACATTTATCTTCCCTGCAAGCTTTCTTTATTTTGTAAACAACGGCTTGGGGAGCCAGTGTCACGTACCTTGTGATAGAGCCTAATGTGTAGAGGGAGACCTCTCGTACAGTCAGTACTGAAGCAGCAGATGGCAGCAGGAACCGTAGATGCAATTACACAGCGAATGGAGGACCGGTGTCACCAGGCACCATGCAGTGCAGGACAGATGGGTAACTGAATGTAGGATTAGACAAACTAGGTCAGCAATGGATGATCAGATACAGCATAAACGGCAGGCAGAGAATGGTCAATGTGCAGGCAGAGGTTGGCAACAGGATGTCAGGGAGATGAAAGATATAACAAAGGCTTAAAGGCAAGCCAAGGTCAGGATAAGCCGGGTCAAACACAGCAATCAAGCAGAGATCACAGGAATGGGTATACAGGTAAAGCTGCAGATCAGACAGTAATGCACTAGTGCAGTTGCTGCCCTTATGTAGGCCATTTGGCGCCAGCATCAATGGCTAACATGTGCGTGCCCATATGCGTTCGCCTGTTTGTGACTATATTTTTGAGCATGCACATAGGCGTTAGACTATGCCCGGCAAGATGGGAACCTGGTGGAGATTGTTTGCACATGCCTATCCGCCTCCGCTTAGGAGCTTCAGCTATGCTATGGCCAACCTGTCCCTGACAGCCAGTCTGTATGATGAGCCCACAACTTAGTGCACTTGGAACAAGATTTGGATAGAGCTAACAGGTGAGGAAAAATTGATCTTTAGGTGTTGGTGGTGCCTTCACACCATAAAACCTATAAGGTGCTCTTGATGAAAGCAAGAAATGTCCTTGCTGTAAAAAAATTTAATTTGATGCCCCGGTCAAACAGTTGCAGAATAAATTGGTCTTTGGGTGTGGGTGGTGCCTTCACCCCAAAACCTTCTAGAGGTATTCTTGATGAAAGCAAGAATTGGCCTTGCTGTAAAAAAATTAAACTTGATGCCCCTGTCAGACAGCTGTGGAAAAAATGGTCTTTGGGTGTTGGTGGTGTCCTCCCTACCTAACCTTCTAAAGGTACTTTTGATGAAAGCAAGAATTGACCTTGATGTAAAAAAATAAAAATTTGATGCACCTGTCAAAAAGGTGTGGAAAAATTGGTCATTGGGTGTCAATTGTGCCCTTGAAACCTATACCAAAAAATTACTTCAGGATAAAATCAATACCTGCAAATCTAGGCAGCCTTGATGGTCTTGCAGAGATGTGAGATCCTAATAACACCTAATCAGCGACATTAGCATCAGTGGCTTGATAGTTTCTGCTAATCCAGGACTGATTTAGTTTGACAAATGTCAGCTGGTCAATGGAGTCTGTGGACAGACTCGCTCTTTTATCTGTCACAAAACCTCTGGTAGAACTGAATGCCATTCGGAAAGCACGCTGGATGTAGGGCAGCCCAGCAGCTCAATTGCATACTGAGCAAGTTCTGTCCAGTGGTCTATACTCATGACCCAGAAACCGAGTAAATCGTCTACTGGAAAGCTCTCCATGTCTGTTTTTGCCCCTAGATAATCTTCCACCATATGAAGCAGACCCTGCCATTGGCATCTTGAAGCTGACAGCCCAGGATGCTGAGGACTGCAACAATTTTGAAATTCATCACTGAGGCGGCTCCCTTCTCCACCACTCCTTTTGTGACCAACAGAAGCCTCAAAACTAGCTTTTCCATGAAACTGTAACCTACCAGAGCTTGGAAAGGTGTTACATAAATGCCTCTTTAAGGTGTCCTCAAGATATATCATCCTGTGGTCCTTCTGCGAGGGCAGGATGAGTTCCAAGACTTTCCCCTTGTAACGGTGGTCAAGGAGGGTTGCCAACCAATAATGATCCTTCTCCTTCATGTCGCAAATTCTCAGGTCCTTTTGCAGGCTTTGAAAAATAAGGAAAACCCGTGCACCACAAGTTTGTGGAGGCATGAGAAGCAGAGTCCTTGGTTTCACTGAGGATTACAGTATCTGGAACTGCCTCCTCCCAGCCATCTACTACTCCCAAGGTTTCTGGGGACTGAAAACCATCTCTTATAGTTTGACGTATGTCCTCCTCTGCTTGTATGCCTTCAAAACTGCCCAGAATCCTCCTCCTCCTCCCTCTCCTCTTGTGTGTTCTGTGGCGTGAACCACCTCTGGGTCTGCCCCGCAAAGCTGAAAGAATGTCTTCTCTGGTGTGGCTCTTGTCCCCTAGACAGACCAGCTGAAGCACTGCATGGCATCTTTTAGCCAGACTCCTTAAATGGCTCCTTGAACGCTTAGGGGGTACTGGTGGTTCATTGGACAATTCAGCAGAGGAGGCCATGGAGGAGGAGGAAGGTGGCAGCTGACAGATGTCAGCACCAGCTATATGGAGATGTGGTGGAAAAACAAGCTCCAGCACTGAGCCTTTTCCTGCATCTTTCCTAATTGCAGGAAGTTACCCAGTGTGCTGTGAACAAAATATGCTTGCTGGACCACGTGTCAGCAGTAATGTGGACCTAGTGGCTGACTGCCTTGCTCAACGATCTCAAAACATTGCCTTCCACGTGATGATACACAGCAAAAATGTGAAAAGAAATAGCTACTGGGAACCTGCCATTGTTGTACAGCACATTCTACAAATTCACAGAAGGGGACAGAATCCACAAAAAGGCAGGAGTTGTAAAGTCAGGAATTTAGATAAGCTGGAATTTAGATGCTGGGCATGTGGGTGGCACGAAGTGTATTTTATTTTTGATAGAGCCGCTCGGGCAGAGAAATGTGCCTGCTATACTCTACAGCTGGTGGTGTGCTGCTGGCAAACATGTTGCAAGGACCTGTGACACCCTTTGGTAAACCATCATCCCTGTCAGTAGAGGCTGCTGAGAGGTCATGAGATATAGCGGGGGTAGAAAGGTGAGGAGTGAGGAGGAGAAGAATTGTGTCCCTTGTGTGTGGCTTTCAAGTGCTCTTGCCAATGGGCAAGATGAGTGGTAGGAGGTTAATTGCCTTGTCAAGCATGTGGTACCCAAATGGCTGGTGTTTTTGCTACACTTGATCTGCTTGTGGCAGAGATTGAAATTTGCAACAGTGCGATCGGCTGCACATGTGCTAAAAAAGGCTCACACAGCTGAGCTGTGGGAAGTGGGCCGGGAGATAACAGCTCCACAATCTGATGGAATAGGGTGGCTGCTCTATACTCTTTCATGATGGCTGCCTCTGGAGGACATCCTACCTCGCTGGGGTTGTTCCCCACTTCTTTCCTCCTCTGCTCTATCTGACACCCAAGTCACGTCAGTGACCTCATCATCCCCTCCATCCTCATCATCACTGGAGCCAACTGGGCAATTCTCTGCCGCTGGGGGAACACGACTGCCAATTTGTTGTTTATCAGTGTTCTCCCCTCTCTGTAGGCTCATGTTACTCCCATCCTCTACCTCAGAACTAACATCAGAATCAAGTAATGTCTGTGCATCCTCAGGAAAAGTGGCTGATGCTGTGTTCAAATTATTCAGCTGACTCCTCTATGCATGATGCTGGGGCTATGGCAGGAGTAGCCGTGGACAAGGAGGCAGAAAAAGCCGCTCTGGCAGCTGCGATGGACTGCGCACTAGTGTCAGCTTGGGTCATAGAGAGTGAGGAGGATGAGGATGGTTTAGTAAGCCAGTCCACCACCTCCTTTACATGCTGTGGCTGGATAGCACAGGCAAAAAATGTTCCCTGCCTGAAGACAGATCACCTCCACTTTGCCTGTGGACACAGATACTGCTGCCCCCCTTATAGTGACATGGGAACATCTTCCTCTCCTTGTTGGCCTCCCAGATGGGGGCTTATAACCCAAATTTAATAGAAACTGGGAAATGTGTGATTGTATGCACTTTATTGAATTAAAAGTCGTGTTTGGTGCACTTTAAATTGAGGACTGACGCTGACAGAAATGTAAAAACTATTAAAAAAATACAAAAAGGGGGAACACCAGCATCGCAGTCAGAAAAACTGCGGCTGGCAATTTAAAAAAAGGGGGCAGGCAGGGGACAAAACCGAAGACAAAAATCACCCCCAAAAAATGCACGCAGCAATCAAAAGAAAAACTGTATACGGCACTAAATGTTATGTAATGCTGTGTTAAACTCTGCACTACACTAACACACTACACTAACACTACACTATACTCACACACTATAGGCATACACTATACTAACACTACACTAACACTCTACACTCAGAGTCACAATCGCTGAACACATTAATTGACTAGTAGCAAACTGAACCCTGTTCTATCTATCTCCACTCCAACACAATACAAAAGCTTCCTATGGGAAGTTACATTTTATAGTGTGAGATGGTACTATGAGCACTGAGCCGTGATTGGAGAAAGTCATCATCACTTTGTCCACTCACAGCTCTGACAGTGCTAATTGGCGAAGCCTTGCACCTGACCAGCGTATAATGTCCCTCCGGCCATTGTCTGGCAGATGAGGAGGTTTAGGGAGACTCTATTCATGATCAATTCGGTAGAAGAAATGGCAGGTATGAGAGTGCATAGGAGATCCTGAACGTAGGTGGACTGTTGATCTGGAATTCCCATGATATTTAGATGGTGTCCATGATAGGATAATTTGTGATGGAAAAGTTAGAAATGGGGTCAACACTTGTCCCTGAGTCTTCCATGCTGTCATAGTGGTTGCTTACCTTGGCCTGTGGTTCATGGAGGTAGAGACAGTGTTCACTGTCATCTTGGGCTTGGATTTCACTGGGCTAGTTAGTTCGTCCGCAAATGATCCAAACATATGGGGCATTCAAGGCAAATTTGAGAGCAGTGGAGCAACCCATAATGCACTGCAAGTGCGCAGTGCATTGATGGCTGCTGATTGGCTAAAGCATGCACCTGACCTGCAGGTCTTGGCCAATCACAGCACCATCTGCTGGGAAAGCCATGATTGGCCAAAGGCAGGGTGCCCTTAGCCAATCATGGCTCAGGGGGCTAAGTCCACGCCCCACACTATATAAGGCTGCTTACTAGGGATGAGCTTCGTGTTCGAGTCGAACCCATGTTCGACTCGAACATCGGCTGTTCGGTCGTTCGCCGAATTGCGAACGATATGGGCCGTTCGCGCCAAATTCGTGTGGCGCGTCACGGCCCATAATTCACTGCGGCATCACAGTGCATTGCTTGCTGATGATTGGTCAAGCATGCACTATGACCCGCATGCTTGGCCAATCACAGCGCCGCCTGAACAGAGAGCTGTAATTGGCCAAAGCCAAGGAGGCTTTGGCCAATTATGGCTCAGGGGATTTAGTACACGCCCCACACTATATAAGGCAGCCTGCACGGCGGCCCTGTGTAGTGTGTGTTCCGGCGTTGAAAGAGATAGACAGAGAGACAGTGTCATTTGATTTTAGTTAGATAGATTAGGCAGAACAGTCAGTCAGTTAGCTGCACTTACAGTGTATTTTGTATATATATGCATCCCAGGTGTTGCATATATATATATACACTGTATTCAGTTTAGCTAGATCCGTTCCTGTTATCTTCTAGACTATTTACATTTAGTGCAGTGCGTCCTGCTCACAGTGTTCAGCTAGATCCGTTCCTGTTATCTTCTATACTATTTATATTTAGTGCAGTGCGTCCTGCTCACAGTGTTCAGCTAGATCCGTTCCTGTTAAATTCTAGACTATTTACATTTAGTGCAGTGCATCCTGCTCACAGTGTTCAGCTAGATCCGTTCCTGTTATCTTCTAGACTATTTACATTTAGTGCAGTGCGTCCTGCTCACAGTGTTCAGCTAGATCCGTTCCTGTTATCTTCCTACTGACAGGCAGGCTTGTCTTGTTACAGTATTAACAGCTACCTAAAGAAAATTACTGGTGTTCTTTTGATCCTATTAGTACCACGGTCAGGCAGCTAGACTATTTACATTTAGTAAAGTGCGTCCTGCTCACAGTGTTCAGCTAGATCCGTTCCTGTTATCTTCCTACTGACAGGCAGGCTTGTCTTGTTACAGTATATAAAGCTACCTGAAGAAAATTACTGGTGTTCTTTTGATCCTATTAGTACCACGGTCAGGCAGCTAGACTATTTACAGTTAGTGCAGTGCGTCCTGCTCACAGTGTTCAGCTAGATCCGTTCCTGTTATCTTCCTACTGACAGGCAGGCTTGTCTTGTTACAGTATATAAAGCTACCTGAAGAAAATTACTGGTGTTCTTTTGATCCTATTAGTACCACGGTCAGGCAGCTAGACTATTTACATTTAGTGCAGTGCGTCCTGCTCACAGTGTTCAGCTAGATCCGTTCCTGTTATCTTCTAGACTATTTACATTTAGTGCAGTGCGTCCTGCTCACAGTGTTCAGCTAGATCCGTTCCTGTTATCTTCTAGACTATTTACATTTAGTGCAGTGCGTCCTGCTCACAGTGTTCAGCTAGATCCATTCCTGTTATCTTCCTACAGGCAGGCTTGTCTTGTTACAGTATATAAAGCTACCTGAAGAAAATTACTGGTGTTCTTTTGATCCTATTAGTACCACGGTCAGGCAGCTAGACTATTCACATTTAGTGCAGTGCGTCCTGCTCACAGTGTTCAGCTAAACCTACAAATTAGTGGGGTGCGTCAACCTCACAGTGTTCAGCTAAAGCTACCTGTAGAAGGTTGGTGGTGTTCTCATACTACAGGCAGGCAGTTGATTTTGCTAGCTGCAGTATATATATATATATATATATATATATATCCCAGCTTAGTGAGGCTACAGGCCATTAGTATGTCTGGAAGGCCAAGAAGGAGAGGCAGACAGTCACAAGCCAATAAGAGAGGGCAAGCAGGCTCTGTGTCTAGTGCTGGTCGTGGAGACGGTGCATCCTCATCAGCACGTGGCCATGGGACACGCTTGGCCTTTTTTTCGGCAGCTGGCCGTGTTGAGCCGCAACATGCGGAAGACTTGGTCGAGTGGATGACCAAGCCGTCCTCATCCTCCTCATCCTCTCTCACCCATGCCCAGGGTGCTTTGTCTGGCAAAGCAGCGGCCTCTTCCCTCGGCTCAATGTCATCAGTGACTCCTTCCCTAGCTCCACCATGTCCTCCTGAGGAGTCCCTCAAACTGTTTGACCACAGTGTTGGGTACATGCTCCAGGAGGATGCCCAGCGTTTGGAAGGCTCTGATGATGATACTGAGCTCGATAAAGGCAGTAACATGAGCACGGACAGAGGGGGTGCCCAAGAAGGACAGCAATCTGGCAGTCATGCTCCCCCTGCTGCAGCATACTGCCAGGTTTGCTCCAGTGATGAGGAGGGAGGGGATGATGAGGTCACTGACTCAACGTGGGTGCCTGATAGGAGAGAGGAGGAGGAGGAGGAGGAGGCGGCACATCACCAACGAGGCAGGATGCCCTCCAGGGGCCAGCCTAAGGGCAGCACATTGACTGCATCACATGTGCAGGGCGCTGCAGTCTCTGCGCGTTATTCAAAAAGTTCTTTGGTGTGGGCCTTTTTTGAGACGAGTGCATCAGATCGCACCGCTGCTATTTGCAACATATGTCTCAAGCGTATCTCACGTGGCCAAAACATCTCCCGCTTGGGTACCACATGCTTGACTAGACATATGTTGACCTGCCATGCAGTTCGTTGGCAAGCGCATCTAAAAGACCCACACCAAAGAACAAAGAGGACCTCTCCTTGCTCCTCATCAGCTGAGATTTCCAACCCCACTAGACCTTCAGTCCTCTCTGAGACCTGCAGTGAGAGGAATGAAGGTGTAGAATTAGGTGTATCACAGCCAAGTACTTGTGGGCAATCTGCTTTTGGTACACCGACGTCAGATTGTACCAGGCAAATTTCCCTGCCCCAGCTGCTGCACCGCCAAAAGAAGTTTGCGCCCAGCCATCCACATGCCCAGCGGTTGAATGCTAGCTTGGCAAAATTGCTGGCACTTCAACTGCTGCCTTTTCAGTTGGTAGACTCTGCCCCCTTCCGTGAGTTTGTAGAATGTGCGGTTCCTCAGTGGCAGGTACCCAAACGCCACTTTTTCTCACGGAAGGCGATTCCGGCTCTCTACCGGCATGTGGAAGGCAATGTCCATGCCTCGCTGGACAGGGCGGTCAGCGGTAAGGTGCATATTACCGCTGACTCATGGTCCAGCAGGCATGGACAGGGACGTTACCTAAGTTTCACGGCGCATTGGGTGACTCTGCTGGCAGCTGGGAAGGATGCAGGACAAGGTGCAGTAGTGTTGGAGGTTGTTCCGCCACCACGCCTCCAAAATGCTAATGATTGTGACACACCTCTCTCCTCCACCCCCTCCTCTTCTTCTTCCTCCATGGCCTCTTCCTCGGAACCAGCGGTGCTCCGTAGTCGTTCAAGGGGCTACGCAAGTACGCAGGCCAAAAGATGCCATGCGGTGCTTGAGCTGGTGTGCTTGGAGGACAGGAGCCACACTGGGGCAGAGGTTCTGTCAGCTCTGCAGGGGCAGGTTCAGAGGTGGTTGACGCCACGCCAACTTAAGGCAGGAATGGTGGTTTGCGACAATGGCACCAACCTCCTCTCTGCCCTCTGACAGGGACAAATGACCCATGTGCCCTGTTTGGCTCACGTCCTTAACTATGTGGTGCAGCGGTTCTTGGGCAGGTACCCGGGCTTACAGGATGTCCTGAGGCAGGCCAGGAAAGTCTGTGTGCATTTCCGCCGGTCATATAATGCCAGTGCTCGGCTGACGGACCTCCAAAAGGAGTTTAACCTGCCCAAGAACTGCCTAATCTGTGACATGCCCACCAGGTGGAACTCAACGTTGGCCATGCTGCAGCGGCTGCACACGCAGCAGAGGGCCATCAATGAGTACCTGTGCGACTATGGCACCAGGACAGGGTCAGGGGAGCTTGGTTTTTTTTCCCCACGCCAGTGGGCCATGATCAGGGATGCATGCACTGTCCTGTCACCATTTGAGGAGGCCACGAGGATGGTGAGCAGTGACAGTGCATGCATCAGTGACACTGTCCCCCTTGTCCATCTGTTGGAGCACACGCTGCGTGGAATAATGGACAGGGCACTTGAGGCAGAACAGAGGCAGGAAGAGGAGGACTTCCTTAGCTCTCAAGGCCCCCTTTATCCAGACAGTGTTCCTGCGTGCCCGCCGATCACACAGGAAGAGGACGAGGAGGAGGAGGAGGAGGAGGAAGATTGTGTCAGTATGGAGGTGGAGCCTGGCACTCAGCATCAGCAGCAGTCTTTAAGGGATCAGTCCCAAGAAAGACATGGACTTGTACGTGGCTGGGAGGAGGTGGCTGTGGACCATGTCGTCCTTAGTGACCCAGAGGACTCCGGACCGAATGCCTCAGCAAACCTACGCTGCATGGCCTCCCTGATCCTGCAAAGCCTGCGTAAGGATCCTCGTATTCGTGGTATCAAGGAGAAGGACCAATACTGGCTGGCAACCCTCCTTGATCCATGTTACAAGGGTAAGGTTGTGGACCTTATCTTGCCATCGCAGAGGGAGCAGAGGATGAAACATCTTCGGGAGGCCTTGCAGAAAGGTCTGTGCAACGCGTTCCCAGAGACTGGGAGGTTACAAACTCCTGTTTCTGGACAACGTGTTGCTGAGGCTTCGGTCAGTCAAAGAAGGAGCGGTGGAGAAGGTGGCCGTCTGACCGATGCGTTCAGACAATTTTTTGGTCCGCAGCCCCAAGGTATGATTGGTTCCAGCAACCATCGCCAGCGTCTGTTTTACATGGTGCAGGAATACCTAGGGGCAAGATCAGACTTGGAC
Source organism: Lithobates clamitans (assembly GCA_037952925.1). Classification (NCBI taxonomy): domain Eukaryota; kingdom Metazoa; phylum Chordata; class Amphibia; order Anura; family Ranidae; genus Lithobates; species Lithobates clamitans. The sequence continues at coordinate 539,140 of JBBGZY010000895.1, read as the reverse complement.
ACCTTTCCCACCGAAAATCCTCTGGGTTACTGGGTCTTGAGGATGGATCACTGGCCAGAGCTTGCACAGTATGCAATTGAGCTACTGGCCTGTCCTGCATCCAGCATTCTTTCGGAACGCACATTCAGTGCTGCTGGAGGTGTGGTAACTGATCACAGGGTGCGTCTGTCCACCGACTCGGTCGATCGACTGACCTTCGTAAAAATGAATCAGTCTTGGATCACCACCAGCTACCAAGCACCTGATGCTGATGTAACCGAATAATTTTTTTTGAAATCTCAGATCCCTTCAAAGACTGCCTATGCTGATGCTGAGTGACTATCCCTGAGTAATTATCCTCTTCCTCCTCAATCATCACGCTGATAGCTTGTAAGAACATTTTTGGTTCTGGGCGCCACCACCAGTGCCTAAGGCACAATTTTTCAGCCCCTGTTTAACAGGGGCGTGTAATTACAATTTTTGATGTAATACTTTGCAGCAGGGGTCGTTCCTGCATTCCAACTAGAGTGTCTGTGAGGGGTTGCAGTGTTGTGGCACCAGCACCAGTGCCCAAGGCCCAATTTTTCTGCTCCTGTCTAACAGGGGCGTGTAATTACAATTTTTGATGCAATACTTTGCAGCAGGGCTCGTTCCTGCGTTCCAACTAGAGTGTCTGTAAGGGGTTGCAGTGTTGTGGCACCAGCACCAGTGCCTAAGGCCTAATTTTTCAGCTCCTGTTCAACAGGGGCATGTAATTACAATTCTTGATCTAATATTTCACAGCAGGGCCCTGTGAGGGCTTACAGTGTTGTGGCCACAGCAACACCTAAGGCCCAAATTTCTGCTGAGTATATAGGGCAGGACCCTACTTTCAAACATCTAACTTACAAACGACTCCTACTTGCAAACGGAAGGAGACAACAAGAAGTGAGATGAAATCTACCCCTAGGAAGGGAAATTCTCTCCTGTAAGAGTTAATATGGGAAAAAAAATTCTCCTTTCCACTGATGCTTTCCAATCCTTGTTCCACAAAAAAACCCAAATTTTCAAAAAACATTTTTCATTGGGACAAAAAGTGAGGTGAAATCTTCTGAAGAGGAGGAAAGACAGAAAAACAAATGTCACAGGGGTGATAACCCTTCCCTATGTTTTCCAAAAAGCTTAAAAAAGATTTTTTGGCTGGAGCTAAACACGTTAAAAATGTACCCGTTCAAAATTACAAAGAGATTCTACTTAACAACAAACCTACAGTCCCTGTCTTGTTTGCACCGCCTGTATACTGCTGTTCAGAGTATATAGGGCCTGGTGGCCCCACACCTTTCCTTATTTTAATTTGGGTGCGGGGTTCCCCTTAATATCCATACAAGACCCAAAGGGCCTGGTAATGGACTGGGGGGTACCCATGCCGTTTGTCTCACTGATTTTCATCCATATTGCCATGACCCGACATTACATTAAACCAGCAAGCAGTTTTAAATGAGATTTTTTCCTTTAAAAATGACATTTGATGCAGGGACTGTTCTAAACACGGGAAACACGCGTCACTTTACAGGCATACTATAGACACCCCCCATGTACGATATTCAAAGGAATATTTCACTTTTTTTTTTTTACTTTATGCATCATTAAAATCACTGCTCCCGAAAAAACGGCCGTTTTTAAAAGTTTTTTTTGCATTGATACATGTCCCCTGGGGCAGGACCCGGGTCCCCAAACCCTTTTTAGGACAATACCATGCAAATTAGCCTTTAAAATGAGCACTTTTGATTTCGAACGTTCGAGTCCCATAGACGTCAATGGGGTTCTAATGTTCGTGCGAACTTTCGGTCCGTTCGCAGGTTCTGGTGCGAACCGAACCGGGGGGTGTTCGGCTCATCCCTACTGCTTACACGGCGGCTGTATGTAGTGTGATAATGTGGAGAGATTTAGAGAACTTGAGCCAGATTAGACAGGTTAGTTAGTGGCGTGCAGGCAGTTTAGTATATATATATATATATATATATATATATATATATATATATATAAATAAATAAATAAATATATTGTATATAAGAAAAACTCCATGCCAAAATAAAAAGAAGAATTGGCGTGGGGTCCCCCCCAAAATCCATACCATACCCTTATCCGAGCAAGCAACCTGGCAGGCCAGGAAAGAGGGGAGGATGAGCGAGTGCCCCCCTCCTCCTGAACCATACCAGGTTCCTTGCCCTCAACATGGAGAGGGTGCTTTGGGGTCATGCTGATGGGGACAAGGGCCTCGTCCAGGCAACCCTGGCCATCGGTTGTCAGGGTCTGTGGGTTAGGGGCTTATCGGAATCTGAAAGCCCCCTTTAACAAGGGTGCCCCCAGATCCCACTCCCCCTATGTGAATGGGTATGGGGCACATTGTACCCCTACCCATTCACCAAAAAAAGTGTCAAAACGTATAAACCACAATAGAACATTTTTGACAATTCCTTTATTTAAAAAAAAGTGTCCCGCGATGTCCATCCATCAATCACACTGCCCGATGGATCCGAAAAAAGCTCCACCTCGATGGGAGGTCTGCCGGCGACTGCTGTCTCTTGGCTGTGACAGGTGTTATGGTGGCAAGGATGAGGCCACCCGGTGATGTAACTGAGTGACCCCATCCCCTTCTGACATCATGTGACCTCAGACGGGGTGGGGTCATCCGGTTACATCAGCAGGTGGCCCCGCCCTTGCCTATATAACAGCTGTCAAAGCCAAAGACAGCAGTTGCCGGGAGGCCTCCCATGGAGGCAGAGTTTTTTCAGGGTTTTTTTTTCTATTTTTCAGGTCTGTCGGGAGGTGTGATTGACAATGGATGTACATCGCGGGACTTTTTTTTTTCTTTTTTAAAAAAGGAATTGTCAAAAACTGTCTTTTGTGTTTTTTACTTTTGACACTTTTTTTGGTGAAGGGGTAGGGGTACAATGTACCTGATACCCATTCACATGGGGGCAGGATCTGGGGGCCCTGTTGTTAAAGGGGGCTTCCAGATTCTGATAGGCCCCTACCCGCAGACCCTACAACCAATGGACAGGGTTGTCGGAAAGAGACCCTTGTCCCTATCAACATGGGGACAAGGTGCTTTGGGGTCCCTATGTTGAGGGCAAGCGGCCTGGTATGGTTCAGAAGGGGGGGGCGAGTGAGCACTCTCCTTTCCTGGCCTGTCAGGCTGCTTGCTCGTATAGGGTTTGGTATAGATTTTGGGGGGACCCCACACAATTTTTTTTTCAATTTTAGCGTGGAGTTCCCCTTAAAATCTATGCCAGACTCAAAGGGCATGGTATGGATTTTGAGGGGACCCAACGCTGTTTTTTTATTTTGGCGTGGTGTTTCCCTTCAAATCCATACCAGACCTGAAGGGCCTGGTATGGACTGGGGGGAACCCACGCTATTTTTCTGTGGGAGTTGGGAATACATTACAGCCATGAGCCAAGTTTGAATTACATTTTTTCCTTTAAAAATGTAATTTTGCTGTGACACTGTTCTACACATGATGTGGCACTTTACGGGCTGACTAAGGGGACCCCCCAGGTACGATATTTAAAGGAATATTTAACTTTTATTGTTTCACTTTAAGCATTATTAAAATCACTGCTCTTGAAAAAACGGTCATTTAAAAAACTTTTTGCATTGATACATGTCCCCTAGGGCAGTACCTGAGTCCCCATACACTTTTTATGGCAATAACTTGCATATAAGCCTTTAAAATGAGCACTTTATCTTTCATGTTCGTGTCCCATAGACTTTAATAGGGTTTGCGTGTTCACTAGAACTTTTTGCCTGTTCGCATGTTCTGGTAAAAATACATTATTTAATTTCTTCATTTTACAAAAAATTGTGACAAAAAATTGTAATTTGGAAAAACTCACCAAGCATCTTACTAAATGCCTCAGACTATCTACTTTCCAAAAAGGAGTAATTTGGGGGAAATTGTAATGTCCTGGCATTTTAAGGGCCTCAAGAAATTAGATAGGCCATCAATACATCAGGATTGATCAATTTTCAAATATATATACCATAGTATATAGACACAACCAACTTTTTCAGTGAATTATTAGGCAGAACCCCACAACCACTGGGCCAGGGTTGTGGAGAAGAGGCCATTGTTCTCACATACTTTCCTAGCCTGCCAGGCTGCATGCTCAAATACGGGTCTGGAATGAATTTTGGGGGGACCTTATGACATTTTTTATGTGCAGGATCTTCTCAAAAAACCCTTGAGGTTTGGTATGGATTGGGGGAGAGGGTATGTCTTTTTTTTTTTTTTTTAATGATTGCTCCTTTGTTTACATTCTGCTGTTGGCTGGGGATAAGTTACTGGCTGTAGGGAGCGCATGCGCAAAGCCTAACATGGAGGACGCTTCCCATTAGAGCTCCGCACTCCCTGCTGCAATATTGGGACCTGTATAGGCGTCCATAACAGCGTACCAACCCGCTCCTTTGGGGATCACTTTACAAGCCACCCTAGCACCACCCGTAATGGTGCTGACGGGTCACCGAGCCAAGAACAAACCTAAACCTATAAAAGAAGCGCTGGCCTGCGCTTCCTCCAAGATGGCAGTGAAGGCCCTGGCTAAGCAGCACGCAGCATTACAGGCCGGAACGGAGCAGACAGAGAGCGGTGAAGAAGAGGAAGCAGACTACAATCTTGGTGGTTCCCCATCCTTGCCTCCTTCAGGTATGTTCCAACATGACTTTATTAAGCTTATGGAGACAATGCTCCAGAAAGCCCTGAAGACTACATCTGACCAAATCACCAACAGGCTTTCCCGTGAGAGAGGCCAGCGGATGGCAGACCTTGGGACAAGGGTGGATGACATGGAGCTCACCCTACAAGAGCATGCTCAGGAACAGGCTGCGCTCCTTGAGGAAAATGCCGCACTCCTATCCTGCTTAGAGGATGTGGAAAATCGCTCCCACAGATCCAACCTGAGACCCCGTGGAATACCTGAGACGATTGATGATATTCAATCGTTCACTACTGCATTGTTCCAAGAACTCTCACCAGCCATCCCAATAGAACGGTTGGAATTTGACAGAATACATAGGGCTCTCACCCGCCGCCAAAATGATGGGCCACCACGTAATATCATCATCAAACTACACTTTTACCGTACAAAAGAACAGCTACTCACTACAGCCCATAACAAGGACTCTCACCTGTTGCAGGGTCATGCCTACCAACTCTTCTCTGACCTGGCACCCCTCACTATTGCTAAACGCCATGCTATGAAGCCACAACTTCAGATACTGCTGCAACACCAGCTCAAATATACCTGGCGGTTTCCTTTTGCTTTGCAATTTTCTTACCAGGGTCAGCAACACTCCTGCACGTCACCGGAGTCTCTGCAGCACCTTTTGGAAACCCTCCACCTAACACCTCCACTCCAGCAATCAGAAACTATGTTGCCACGCTCGCTGGCCCGCTCTGCAGTCCACCCATACCCTGCTACACCAAAACGTAATCAGCCGGGACCATCTTCAATTCGCAAGGGAACCCCCTCACGGATCTCAGGAGATGACTTCATAAGCCCAAGATCCCGACCACCACGCTCATTCAACAAAAGCTGTTATTTGTATCCTTGTCTTTGTTCCTCTCTCCCCATTGAAAATAGGTTTTCGCTTGCCTATGAAGAAGCCGACCAATTGCCAACTTGTGACGGCCTTCCTCATACCGAGACCTAAGGGACTGCATCCTGGTATGTACTTTTTTTTTTCCCACCAAGGTTAACAGCGTTCAAGGATGTCTCACAGATTTGGACACTTTATTTTTATTTTTTAGTTTTCTTCTGTTCTAAATGTTGGAATTTTTTCTTTTAGCCTGGTAAACATACCAGCCACTGTGATTGATGCTTCCTGCATCTCTGCTCTATTTAGTTCTGGCTTATAGCAGCTCTGTATATCTATGCAACATCTACATCCTGCTTGTTCCCCTAATACAGGATGTGAACTGATATTTTGGAATTTCATTTTACATGTCCCCTGTTCTTTCACCTCTCCCATCTCTCCCCATTCCCCTTCCCCGTCCCCTCCCCTCCCCTCCCTCCCCTCCCCTCCCTCTCCTCCCCTCCCTCTCCTCCCCTCCCTCTTTCCCCTCCATCCCCCTATCCCCTTTCCTCCCCTTCCACCCTCCATCATTTCCCAACCCTCCTTATTCCCTTTCCTAACCCGTCCCAACTCAAAACTGCTTATATTGCATATTTAACATTAAAGCACTTATTCCTTCTGTTCATAATGGCTGGACAAGATAGTTAATGTTGTTTGCATTTTAAGCCTGAGCTTATAGTTTTACCTTTGACCTGCATCTCCCGTTTGCAGCGGGGAGCTGTCACTGCTCCCCCCTTCTGAGGTGCACCCACCCCTCCATTAGTCCCCTGACCGTATGGTCTGTGCGCCACTTAGCCGGGCCATACAGAGTCACCCTTTCAGTAATTGCTGTTTAATGGTTTGCCCTACATGACAAACATTCTCTCCCCTCTCCTCTTCCTTCTACCCCTCTTCTTACCTTCACTGGTCGGCTGGTTCGCGGGGCTCCTGCATCTTGTAATAACAAACATCCCCTCTTTTACCTATGGCCCCTCTAAATATACTCTCCCTTAATGTTAAGGGTCTTAATTCTCCCAATAAATGGGTGAAGGCCTTTCAGACCTTTGCGTCCCTGAAAGCCAGCATTATAGCCCTCCAGGAAACCGATTTTGCAGGCCAAAATACCCCCAAATTCTACAGCTCTCAGTACCCTCAAGTATTTACTGCCTCTGTTGGGACAAAGCAAAGAAGAGTTCTATTAGCCTTCCACCGTACTGTACCATTTACCCCATTATCTGAAATCAAAGATCCTGAGTGGCACTACATAATCTTGGTTGGCCTACTGCAGGATATAGAAACAACATTTGTTTCCTACTATGCCCCTAACACTAACCCGAACCCTCTCTTCTCACATCTCTTATATATAATAAAAAAGGAATGCAAAGGCACGCTTTTTATGTGTGGAGACGCTAATCTGGTACTCCATCCACACTTGGATAAATCTCCTTACTCGCCAGAACACTATACTCCCTCCACCCAACTCCGCAAACAACTTCATCAGGCTTTCCTTATCGACACTTGGAGGGAATGCAACCCCCTAAAGAAAAATTTTACATTCTACTCCTATCCACACAAATCCTTCTCTAGGATTGACCATATCCTAATTCCGATCGCATCCTCACTGATCCTACTTCAATCTAACATCCACCCTATTACCTGGTCAGACCACTGTGAAGTGATCACCACAGTCTCTTCATTGATACCACGGGCCAGAGACAAGACTTGGTACATGAATGAAACACACCTAACTAACCAGTCCTACTGCTTTGATATACAATTAGCCCTTAAAGACTACCTCCTGCACAATTCCACACCAGATATAATCCCTACTCTCCTCTGAGAGGCACATAAACCAGTAATCAGGGGCAAGTGTATCTCAGTAGCCACACACCTTAAAAGAGATAAGAAAATCAGATTGCAACAACTAGAATCAGATTTCCAATCTCACTTCCTCCAGTTTCATGCTTCCCCTACTGAACCCCATAGACTCATATTAGAAAAAACAAAAGTCGAGCTTGACCTTCTTTTGGCTGAGTCGGCAGATAAAAGTATATGTAGATCTAATCACACACTATATACCAAAGCCAACAAAAGTGACACATTCTTGGCACTACGCCTCTGCCGACCGGAATGGTCCTATAACCCTATTAGACTCAAGCTTACAAATGGCATCCACACAAGTAACCAAACTATGGTACTTTCGGAATTCCGCAAGAGGCTTGCTAACCTTTATGAAGCAAAGCCCTCCTTCTCTCTGGACCAAGCAGAGAAATTGTTTCAAAATTTGACTATTCCAGTTGTCTGATGCCAATCGTGAGTCGATGGAACGCACAGTTACGGTCCAGGAGGTTCTTGTAGCCATAAAAACACTTAAACCCCACAAACGTCCTGGTCTGGATGGCCTACCTAGCACCTATTACAAAAAAATTCAGATATGTTGGCCCCTCTCCTCGCTAATTTTTTCAATGCTCACCTCAAACAACATTCTTTTGGCCGAAATACACTGACTGCTATAATTTCCACGATTCCTAAGCCCAACACAGATAATACCCTTTGGTCAAATTGTAGACCCATATTCCTCCTAAATGTGGATATAAAGATTCTGGCCAAAATCCTAGCGTTGCGACTCAACCCAATCATAGGAGGCTTGATGCACAAAACCCAAGTGGGCTCTATACCTAAGCAACGAGCCAGCGACAATATCCGTCGCATCATATTACTACAACATCTAGCCAGATCACGTAAGATACCAATGCATCTCCTATCTCTCGATATAAGAAAAGCATTTGATATGGTCTCCTGGTCTTATCTGCACTATGTCTTGCGGCGCTGAGGTTTTGGCCCAAATTTTTTACAATGGATAAACGCTTTATACACCCAGCCCCAAGCATACGTAAAATACTCTGGTTTTCGCTCCACGTCCTTTCCAATCCAAAGAGGGACGAGACAGGGATGTCCCTTGTCCCTACTGCTCTTTGCTCTCGCGATTGAGCCTCTTGCAGCCCTGATCAGAGCAAACCCGAATATCCGAGGTCTAGAGATAGCCTCCACGTCCCAAAAATTGTGTCTTTTTGCGGACGATGCACTATTGTTCATTACCTCACCGCATATTACCCTCCCAAATCTTATACGACTTTTGGACAAGTTTGCTTTGGTTACAGGCCTAGAGGTCAATCTAAATCCAAAGCCCTCAATATATCCCTAAGGCAGACGGAGCTTTCCCTCCTCCAAGAGAACTTCCCGTTTTTATGGTCCACTTCATCTATACCATATTTGGGAATTAAATTTACCAGTAATCCGACTCGCCTATTCAGCACAAATTACCTTCCAATTTTGAATCATCTGTCCTCGCTTCTCAACATCTGGCAACCCCTATGCGTCTCCTGGCTTGGACGGATAGCGGCAGTGAAAATATCACTTCTTCCTAAGCTCTTATATCTTTATAGAGTCCTCCTGATAGCGATCCCTCCCTACTTTCACCGAGTTATACAGAATCGTGTATTTAAATATATTTGGGGCTCTACAAAACCCAAAGTCTCTCATTCTGTTTTACTTCACAACAAACTTAACGGAGGTCTAGGAATACCAAATTTTCTGCGATACTTCCATACTGCCCAATTAGCCCAAATTATACTTTATCATTAAAAAGACGAAACGCCTCTATGGGTCAGCCTAGAAGCAATAGACCTTCACCCCCTCATAGTGTCCAACTTACTATGACTGCCTGCCTCGGCTCGCGGCCCTTTCACTAATCCTATAACAAAGCACTCCATAAAATATGGGACAAACTAAAAAGACCCTTCAAATTAATATCTCCACACTTTCCATTACTTTCCTTTCTTGGCAACCCTCTCCTCTACCCAGCCTTTACCACATCAACCTCATTCCAACCCTGGATTCGGGTGGGTCTGAGCCGCATATGTGATCTGGTCACTGACAGGGCTCTTAAAACATTTCCGGCACTACAGGCACAGAATCAAATCCCGCCTCAAGAGTGCTTCTGTTTTCTACAACTCTCTAATTTTGTTCAATCCGTTAATGGATCACACACTGAGTTAGATGGCCTCTCAATTCTGGAGGGTATGTGCCACTTGGACCCGCATGCTCCAGGCACCATTTCCCACCTCTACTCCCATCTCACATCCCCTCCTGTTTCACTTCCTTTATATACTCAGCAATGGACCAAAGACTTGGCTATAGACATTGAACTAGATGACTGGGCAAATATCTGGGCTAACGCTAAAATTTCATCCAAAAATATAGTTGCATTAGAAGCAATCTATAAAGGTCCTTATGTGGTGGTATTTGGTCCCGGCCAGGATTGCCAAATTCCTACCATCATATTCACCAGTCTGTTTCCGGGGATGTGGCGAAAGAGGTACACATTCTCATATATGGTGGACATGCCCAATTGTACAAAACTTCTGGGTGACTATATTTCAGATGGCCTCTACCCTACTTCGGGAACCTCTTGACCTATACCCAGCTTTTGCCTTACTAAATCCCTCTCCACATGACTACACCAGATCCCAGTTACGTCTCCTCCTCCAGCTCAGCACTGCAGCCAAGCAAACAATAGCTAGAGCTTGGAAAACCCCACATTTGAACATAGCTGAAGTGAAAAATAGGGTCACACAGGCCATGATTCATAGTAAAATTGAAGCCTCAATTCTCGATATAATTCCTCAGCATCTCAAAAGCTGCTGCCCCTGGATAGACCACTTTTTACCCCCGGATTTTGACAAACACCTAAATCGCTTCACTCTCCTACTGAAATTGACTCTGCAGATGTATGTGGTCCATGCGAGCCAGACGACTCCCCTATACCCCTTTACTTTCTTTTCTTTCTTCTTCTCTTTACTCTCCGTCTGCTCTTTACTCACATTACATCTTCCCACCCCCCTCTTACCCTAAAAGCCCACTACTGGTAACGTTATTAAAAGATGCATATCGTTTAGCTGATTTTGAACAAATGTAAAAGCAATCCACATGGCACAGTGGTGTAGTGGGTAGCACTCTCGCCTAGCAGTAAAAAGGGTCGCTGGTTTGAATCCCAACCAGGACACTACCTGCCTGGAGTTTGCATGCTCTCCCTGTGCTTGTGTGGGTTTCCTCCGGTCACTCCGGTTTCCTCCCACACTCCAAAGGCATGCTGGTAGGTTAATTGGCGTCTAAATTGGCCCTAGTATATAAATGTGAGTTTGGGACCTTAGATTGTAAGCTCCTTGAGAGTAGGGACTGATGTGAATGTACAATGTATATGTAAAGTGCTGCGTAAATTGACGGTGCTATGTAAGTACCTTAAATAATTATAATTAATAATAACTAGAGATAAAACTAGTAACTAAAAGAAAAAAATGATTTTCAAATGTTTCTGCTGTTTAAATGGGCAAGTATTTTTTTTAAATTTCCAACACATGCTGTTCTTACTCTACTACAGGTAAACTTGCACCATCTTTTTTTTTGTCTTTTTTTTTTTTTACTTATCTATCTGGTTTGTTGATGTCTGAGTTTTTAAAAGTCCTGGCTTCTGGGTGTTTTTTTTGTGTACATATTTACAGCATAACTTTTTTGGATTGCCAAAAAATAATATTGCCCTGCTATGGTATAAGTGCATACCTTTTCTAAATGTTTCACTAAATATTTATATGTATTGTTAATTTTTCACAGCTAATTATCAGACTTCTCTGTCTGGCTTTTAGAAATTTGAAACCCCATAATTCTGTGGTGTTTATACATTGTTTATATTTTTTTATTCAGTATTTATTATTTGTGAAGGAATACTTTACTTCTTCTTTGCCAACTCACTTGTTGATTCTCTGTCATTTTTTCAAGGTGGTTTAGAACTCCATTGCAGTTGTACTTCTGGGTATGTTTTTTATGCATATTGACAGTATAACTTCCTTAGAATGCCAAAAAATGTTGGACCTCTAAAATGGTAAAACTGTATACTATTGGTCAACCCTTTTCACTAAATATTTATGTAGCACCCTTGTCTTAAACAGGGGCTACTAGTAAATGTAGCTTTGCTGGGTTGTAGTTAACCCGGCTAATTTTAGTCTTAGTGATCATTTGGGTTTCCCCCTAGGAAAAGCTCAGGTTTAGCTGTAGTTCATCCCTTTTTCCAGTAGGTGTTACTGTTACCTTTGGCATTAGAATGATAAGCTGCAGTGAAACTGAGTTATGAATATGCATACTTCTCTCAGCCAATCAGTAGGCGTTTCTCTGGCCACTGAGACATGATGGGAAAGAATATACATATTTAGGCAGGTCAAGTGAACAGGGTCCTCCCATCCAGACCACAGTCTGGAGAGGATGTGTGAGGAACAGCTGTGCTGGGTAGGCACAGCCATGTGCTCGAGGCTCTGCCAGAGAGCCTGTTTATGGCCTGGAGGCATGAAGGAAAGGATGAAGACTTGAGATGCAGTACCAGAAGTTACTCTGCCAAGGACCTCTCTCCCTGAATTGCTTCTTATCGTGAGAAATAAACTCACTTTTGTTCAGCATAAAAGTGACTGGTGCCCATCTTTTCTACCTTGTACACCACCCACCATGCCTAGTAATCTGCACCCTGAGGTGAAATGTCAGCCCTCCATGCCTCTGGGGGTTGCCACCATGCCTCTGGGGGTCACTACATTTATATAGGTAAATTCATTTTTATTTTTAACACCAAACTTGCAGGCTTCTCTGCATGGTTTTTACAAATTTTAAACCCCAGAATTCTCTTCTGTGCCCTTCAACATTTAGTATTTTTGATGGTATATATTTCTTCCTTGCCAGCTCATTAGTTGGTCTGATGCCACTTTTTAAAAAAAATGTTGAGAACTCCATGGCAGTTTTTAACACACACTTAGGCTGATCTATGAAAATAATGAAATGAGCACAATTGATGTACTGTGCAGCCATTCACAGTGATTGCAATTTCAATGCACCTTCACGTTACCTTTTACATGCCACTTTTCCTGTACAGTGTCAACTCTGTATCAGGGTAACCATATTTCTGGAAAATACCTAGCGTTTCTTTGACACATTGTTCCACTTGAATAGGTTCAGTTACAGTTGACTCCAAACAATGTAATGCAATACATGTTGTATGTGGAACCTGCCACAATGCCACAATTTATTCCTATCTGTAAGTGTAAAAAAATGCCTATATGAAGTCTGTATGCTTCCACTTGCACACATGTATCAAAAATACTTTCAGCATAAAATATAATACATTTAAAATTGAACTTTGGGCACAAAATCTTGCATTTCTCAGTGGTCATAAAGAATATAAATCTAGTTTGTGTGCACCAAATGTTTTGGAAACCCAAATATTACATCAGATTTTGTAAAAAAAAAAAAATAGGTGCCTTGCAGACATAGGCAATGCCCTAATGGTTTATGCTTTAACATTCTTTGACTGCTCCCCTATAGTTCTGGTGCCCAGTCAACATGGAATAGGGTGGTGGTGGAACTGATACCAATGTAAAGGACATGAATATTTACCCACTGCCACCAATGTAAAGTGGGGATTCCACTCACGGACACTTATGTAAAAAGATTTCCCCCTATGATAATACTTTAGGTGGGAGCTTCACCATTGAAACCAAAATAAAGAACATTCTTTATCCCATGAACACTGGCATATATGCATTCTTTCTCTTGCAGACTCTGTAGTGCTTGGAATTGTTTACTTTGGGATTATTTACAGTGGCTCCAAGAAAACAGGCTATATTAAAAAAAAAATCCTTCCTTATCAAAAAAGCATGCATACAATGCAATAAACACATTGGGGTTGATTTACTAAAACTGCAAAATTTGGTGCAGCTCTGCATAGAAACCAATCAGCTTTCAGTTTTTTTTGCCAAAGCTTAATTGAACAAGCTGAACTTAGAAGCTGATTGGCAACCATGCACAGCTGCACCAGATTTTTCACTCTCCAGTTTTAGTTACTCAACCCTAAGTAATTGAAAAAAACAATGCTGTCCTAGACTAAAGATTAAATACAAGCAAGTAATAACCTCTGCGGGTGATATAGAAACTGTTGTAGGAGATAGGAGCTTACTTAGTCACAGTATCTTCATTCTTCTGTCCCTTCTGGCAAAATGTATTGGTTAAGACAAACTAGCTTCTCAGGAATAGAAATTCATGATCCCTAACCAAAACTTTGACTGTTCAGATCAGATAAGTCATTCATACCCACCTCTTGTCAGTCCAGATCGTAAGGGACATGCATGCTGGGCTGTTCACATATTAAATGACTACATGGGGGGGGGGGGGTTGAGAGGGTAGGCATGTGGCTGGAGTTAAGCTTTAAAATGCCACTACCTATTAAGGTTGTTCTATTAAATTATTTTTCTAATGCTGTTAACTATGGAAATATTGCAACTCTTTATATTTTAGGAGAGTAAACGTTATCAGGTACTATATAATCCCAGTGCTCCTAACAGCCGTCATATCTATACATTAAAATTACTCATTTTATGAGACAATTCCTTACAGAATTAACTGTATCCAAGGTTAAGCATTTTTCAAGGATATTTTAAGTTTAGCAGTTGTGGTGTGGTCATCTAATTATGTGTAATTAGAGCTCATGCTTTAAATGACAATTGGAGAGCAAAAATGCTTGACTTTTTAAAAGAGCATAATTTATCACTAGCCTTTTATCATTTTATAGTGCCAAGAACTTTAAAATTTGCTTATAAATACAGGCAGATGCACTACAAAGTATGTTAAAATATGTGTGATTTATAAGCTGTTTTGGTCATTGTAAAAGCAGTACTTCCATTTCATCATCTTTATTGTCAGGGCTAGATACTTACGGTTATTAGTATTAAAGATAACAACTGGGAAAAAAACATAACCAAAGGGCAAATATTACCAAAATATTACCTGCCCACTACCCCTCCAAGCTACACTTTTGTGTCTCCCTTATGACCACACACCTTTTGGCTGCTCAGTTTTTTATCATTTAAAAATATACAATGATTGAAATGTTGGAGTTCTAAAATGTGTGCTTGGAACAGCTTACACAAACAATAGTAAGTTATATAGTAATACTCAGTGGAGGATTACGGTGGCCATGGGCCCCTAGGCTACTTTTTGTGTGGCCCCCTCCTAAGCATGCTTTACCAGAAAATAAATTATTTAGTGCCATGTGTAAAAGGGTAGACCTATATTACACGCCTTAAGTGCAACTCTCAGGTCTACAGCCCAAACACTTTCAGACATGAACCTACTATAAACAGCAATGCCACAGAAAAAAGCATTCAAAATACACCTGCAAGCTGGTAACAGATTTTACCTTTCTAAACCAACAGTTAGACCAAAAACGTCTGCCTTAGCTCCTGTTTAACTGAGGCAAAATCACAACATGCTGACAGAGACAAATCGAAACATGTGTAATATTCCAATAAAATAAAAGCCATACAAATACTATAAGCAGCAGCACATAAAAGCAAGCAATAATCAACAGCAGAACAATCATACGTTCCAATGGCAGGAAGTGCCAGCACAAAAAACACAAAAAACACAAAAAACACAAAAAAACACAAAAAAACACAAAAAAAACAACACAAAAAAGAAAGAGGGCGCACCAACCTAGTGCATTACCACTGATAAACTTTAATGCAGCATAAAAACAGTAAAAATTATACTCACAAACGAGCTAGTATAAATAGCTTTCAAAAGGGCGCAAAAGCGCTGTTTCTGTAGATCGACACCCCAGGACCTGTTGCCGAGAGGATAAGACCAGCGCAAATGGCTGATGGCTTACGCGTTTCAGGGGAGCACCCCTTTCTTCAGAGCCTAAGCGGGCAATGGTTGGTCTCTCGAGTTGCTCTCTCTATAAATGTATGTATGTGCCTGTGTCTACCCCACCCAATTAGTGACGACGCCCCCTCCCACAGATATTGGGCACCACCCACCCATTCGGGTTAACCCTCCCTATCCCATCCCTCTGAGTGTGATTCCCCATTTGTAGCCAAAATATAGAGGGCAAACATCACTCTATGTTATCTGCTAAAAAGATAATGATAGTAGTAATACTAGTACAAAAAGAAATTGATTAATTGAAAAAATAAATAGATATAAATATAAATATAACTATAGAAACACTGGACCAGTAGATCAGTTTCACTCTCACCATAGGCTATGTGCAACAGGGCAGGGGAAGGGGGATTGGGTGCGCCAAAACAAAGACACCTCACCTCCTGCATGCAGCTCTAATTGTGTCCCCATGCCTCTGATCTACTGGGGTGGATGATGCCGGGCTCCTCCGGCTCCCTGGAGCCATAATGGTGCCGCATGCCATGTGTGGAACGCACGCCATTCAAAAGACCAGAAAGTGCGGGCATACCTGCGTTCCACCCGCAACTTCCGGCCGATCGTGGCGTCATTTTCTGCTCCTCCACAGGCGTCAGAGGTCCATGTGTGCCAGGAACACGGCCCGGAAGCGTGGGTGTGTTTGCGTTCCACCCACTGCTTCCGACCGTCAACCTGTGGTAAATAATGCACGCGCATCTCAGTATGGCCGCGCGCTCTCCATCAATCGCTCCACTACTAACATTATCATTGGCAGAGACGCGATCTGGCTAAGCAGGACAAGCAGCATTCTGGCGGGGGCTACTAGCAGCGCTCAACCCACTTTTCTCTAAAGAAACATTGATGAAAAATGGAGGGGAAAAGGAATGTATAATTTAAAAACTTAATTAATTAAAAAATAAAAATATAATTGAAAATATTATAATGTGAATATCGATTCCCAAATAAGGAAGTGGAAAAAGGGATAATGGAAAAAGGATTCCAAACCTATAGGTTGATCATAATGTAAAATTATTAGATTAATAGAAGGAGTCCGCAGAAATATCCCTCCAAGGTACAGTAGATCATACCATATCCATAAAATTCATAGACTGAAATATAACATATAATATACTTAATGTTAAAAGAACAACACATGGGAGTCCATAACAATTAGTCGTTATGATATCAGCACGATACTAATCTAGAGGAGGAAGGATTATAAAATAAAAAATAATACATAGTATAAAATACTAAAAATACATATGGGATCTCAAAGTGAATACTGAACCTCATCAGCCTATACCAACATTAGTCACCATTAGACACAGCAATAGAGTGTTCCTACTGAAAGGCTACACCCCACTCCATGTAGATATAAATTTATATAAATATAGTGACAAATATGTATATAAACCATATAATAGTAAACCATACTGTGCCAAATGACAGTGGTACCCATCACCTCAGCATATACCCTGGAAGATACCTCTGCGGACCTGCATACCATAGACAAGAGAGAGAGAGAGAGGCACCATTGCCCGCTAGCATCTGGTGGGAATAGACACTAAACTCCAATGGCGGTAAATTACATTGGCGGTAAATTGCATAAAATTACAAAAAGTACATCATGTAGTCAAATAGGCCAATAGGCGACTATCTGAAACCAACCACAACCTAAACCTAATAATTACCTTCTAAACAAATACCTAGCGGCTAAAACCTATTACTACACCTGCCAAATGGTCTACCCAATTCCTAGTCCTTGACCTTAGTGCATCCCATAAACCCCAAGAATGAGCCCCTACCAACATGGTGGAGGCGAAGGACACACTAGAGAAGTCACATCAGAATTAACTAACTGATGTTAATAATGGCTCGAAAGCTTGGACGGGAACTGAAGGAATTATGCTACATTGTGTAGTTCAATTTCCTCGTTCAGACCTTTCGGGGCCAAAGTTCCTAGGGAAAATATCCAGAAAGGCCTCTCTACTACACAGCATTTGATATTTTTTACCACTATCTAGGTCGCTCGGCATTGCTTCTATGCCGAACACTTTGAGGCCCTCTGTACTGCTACTGTGGGTTTCTTTGAAATGTTTCGGTATTGAGTAGTTATCCTTTTCTGTCAGAATACTACTCCTGTGCTCGTTCATTCTTATCCTCATAACTCTTGACGTCCGTCCAATATAAAGGAGGCCACAGGCCACAAAATCCAGCTTCTACCCCCACTGGAACAAGGGGAATTTTATACCTACGTTCTATGAAGTAGTGATGGAGGAATTCAGGAAAATCTGTGGGGACAAGAAACGGAAGTATACTAAAGACCACGGAGCTATCTTGGAGGGTCCTTTGGATAGTTTGAAAAAGAACTCTGAAATAGTCATAAGAAAAGCAGACAAAGGTGGAGGTCTGGTGATTCAAGATAGAGATCAATATCTGGAGGAAGCATATAGACTGATTGGTGATACCAACACCTATGAGAGACTTACTTGGGATCCTACAGTTAACTATAACATGGAATTAAAAGCGCTTCTGGATAAAGCATTATCAGATCAAGTCCTGACTAAAAACGAGTACTACTTTTTGTATTCCAAGCACCCAGTGGTCCCCCACTTCTACCATATCCCAAAGATACACAAAGATATGGAGAAGCCCCCAGGAAGACCTATTATAGCAGGGATCGACAGCCTAACTAGCAATCTGGGCAATTATATCGATTACTTCCTCCAGGGATTGGTAGTTAACCTGCCATCATACATCAAGGACTCAGGCCATGCTCTAGAGATACTTAGTGCTTACACTTGGGAGCAGGGCTATAGATGGCTATCACTCGATGTGACATCTCTATACACCTCTATCCAGCATGAGTTCGGTCTTAGAGCTATCGAATATTATGTAGCAGAAGCACACGTATTTGATCCCAGGCAAGCTTGTTTCATTTATGAATGCATCGAGTTCACTTTGACCCACAATTACTTCACTTTCTTGGACAGGCACTATAGGCAGATAAGGGGTACAGCTATGGGTGCAAGGTTTGCCCCCAGCTATGCGAACCTGTTTATGGGTTATTGGGAACTCAACCACATCTGGGCCAATAACCCCTATGGGAAGAACCTAGTGTTGTACTCGCGGTACATAGACGATATTCTTATCATCTGGAGTGGTACCGATGAGGAGCTGAAAGGATTTCTTGCACATTGTGCAGGAAACCCCTATGGGATTTCCTTTACCCATGTGGTGGACGACAAGTCCCTGGTTTTCCTGGACCTAGAGCTACAGGTGGACGACACTGGGACCATCTTCTCAAAAACCCACTTTAAACCGAGCGTCGGGAATTCATATCTCCACGCCCGGAGCCACCATCACCCTAGATGGATTAGGAATGTCCCCTTTGGTCAGTTTTGCAGGCTTAGGCGAACCTGCACCCTGAAGCAAGATTATGAAGAACAGAGCCTTATCCTTAAGAATAAGTTCAAGGAAAAGGGCTATGTAGAGGAGCATATAGAGGAGGCATTCCAAAAGTACCTTGTGTTGTACGACAACACTTGTGTTGGAGAAGAAAAGAAGATAAACCCACATGTGGACGAACAACTACAAGTACGGTTTTGCACTAGGTATAATAACAAGGCCCCGATAATACAAAAAATCCTCAAAAAGAATTGGAGAATCCTTGAATCAGATCCCATCTTAAAGACAAGCCTTCCTTCGCATCCTAATTTGGTCTTTAGGAGACCGAAGGACCTTAGGAGCATCATTGCCCCTAGTAGGGTAAGAAAACAAAGAAATGGAGGACTCAGCAGCACCTGGAGTACAATTTTTGACCAGAAGGGCAGTTACAGATGTGGGAGCAGCAACTGTGGGAACTGCGTGCATATGTGCCACAGAAAGAAAGAAGTCTTTGGAACAGACGGTAGGGTCCACAAGATTAAGCAGTTCATCAACTGCGGTACCCCGTATGTCATCTACGGCCTTCTGTGCCCCTGTGGCCTCCTTTATATTGGACGGACGTCAAGAGTTATGAGGATAAGAATGAACGAGCACAGGAGTAGTATTCTGACAGAAAAGGATAACTACTCAATACCGAAACATTTCAAAGAAACCCACAGTAGCAGTACAGAGGGCCTCAAAGTGTTCGGCATAGAAGCAATGCCGAGCGACCTAGATAGTGGTAAAAAATATCAAATGCTGTGTAGTAGAGAGGCCTTTCTGGATATTTTCCCTAGGAACTTTGGCCCCGAAAGGTCTGAACGAGGAAATTGAACTACACAATGTAGCATAATTCCTTCAGTTCCCGTCCAAGCTTTCGAGCCATTATTAACATCAGTTAGTTAATTCTGATGTGACTTCTCTAGTGTGTCCTTCGCCTCCACCATGTTGGTAGGGGCTCATTCTTGGGGTTTATGGGATGCACTAAGGTCAAGGACTAGGAATTGGGTAGACCATTTGGCAGGTGTAGTAATAGGTTTTAGCCGCTAGGTATTTGTTTAGAAGGTAATTATTAGGTTTAGGTTGTGGTTGGTTTCAGATAGTCGCCTATTGGCCTATTTGACTACATGATGTACTTTTTGTAATTTTATGCAATTTACCGCCAATGTAATTTACCGCCATTGGAGTTTAGTGTCTATTCCCACCAGATGCTAGCGGGCAATGGTGCCTCTCTCTCTCTCTCTCTTGTCTATGGTATGCAGGTCCGCAGAGGTATCTTCCAGGGTATATGCTGAGGTGATGGGTACCACTGTCATTTGGCACAGTATGGTTTACTATTATATGGTTTATATACATATTTGTCACTATATTTATATAAATTTATATCTACATGGAGTGGGGTGTAGCCTTTCAGTAGGAACACTCTATTGCTGTGTCTAATGGTGACTAATGTTGGTATAGGCTGATGAGGTTCAGTATTCACTTTGAGATCCCATATGTATTTTTAGTATTTTATACTATGTATTATTTTTTATTTTATAATCCTTCCTCCTCTAGATTAGTATCGTGCTGATATCATAACGACTAATTGTTATGGACTCCCATGTGTTGTTCTTTTAACATTAAGTATATTATATGTTATATTTCAGTCTATGAATTTTATGGATATGGTATGATCTACTGTACCTTGGAGGGATATTTCTGCGGACTCCTTCTATTAATCTAATAATTTTACATTATGATCAACCTATAGGTTTGGAATCCTTTTTCCATTATCCCTTTTTCCACTTCCTTATTTGGGAATCGATATTCACATTATAATATTTTCAATTATATTTTTATTTTTTAATTAATTAAGTTTTTAAATTATACATTCCTTTTCCCCTCCATTTTTCATCAATGTTTCTTTAGAGAAAAGTGGGTTGAGCGCTGCTAGTAGCCCCCGCCAGAATGCTGCTTGTCCTGCTTAGCCAGATCGCGTCTCTGCCAATGATAATGTTAGTAGTGGAGCGATTGATGGAGAGCGCGCGGCCATACTGAGATGCGCGTGCATTATTTACCACAGGTTGACGGTCGGAAGCAGTGGGTGGAACGCAAACACACCCACGCTTCCGGGCCGTGTTCCTGGCACACATGGACCTCTGACGCCTGTGGAGGAGCAGAAAATGACGCCACGATCGGCCGGAAGTTGCGGGTGGAACGCAGGTATGCCCGCACTTTCTGGTCTTTTGAATGGCGTGCGTTCCACACATGGCATGCGGCACCATTATGGCTCCAGGGAGCCGGAGGAGCCCGGCATCATCCACCCCAGTAGATCAGAGGCATGGGGACACAATTAGAGCTGCATGCAGGAGGTGAGGTGTCTTTGTTTTGGCGCACCCAATCCCCCTTCCCCTGCCCTGTTGCACATAGCCTATGGTGA
Organism: Lithobates clamitans; assembly: GCA_037952925.1. Taxonomy (NCBI): domain Eukaryota; kingdom Metazoa; phylum Chordata; class Amphibia; order Anura; family Ranidae; genus Lithobates; species Lithobates clamitans. The sequence continues at coordinate 517,929 of JBBGZY010000895.1, read as the reverse complement.
GAGTGAAACTGATCTACTGGTCCAGTGTTTCTATAGTTATATTTATATTTATGTCTATTTATTTTTTCAATTAATCAATTTCTTTTTGTACTAGTATTACTACTATCATTATCTTTTTAGCAGATAACATAGAGTGATGTTTGCCCTCTATATTTTGGCTACAAATGGGGAATCACACTCAGAGGGATGGGATAGGGAGGGTTAACCCGAATGGGTGGGTGGTGCCCAATATCTGTGGGAGGGGGCGTCGTCACTAATTGGGTGGGGTAGACACAGGCACATACATACATTTATAGAGAGAGCAACTCGAGAGACCAACCATTGCCCGCTTAGGCTCTGAAGAAAGGGGTGCTCCCCTGAAACGCGTAAGCCATCAGCCATTTGCGCTGGTCTTATCCTCTCGGCAACAGGTCCTGGGGTGTCGATCTACAGAAACAGCGCTTTTGCGCCCTTTTGAAAGCTATTTATACTAGCTCGTTTGTGAGTATAATTTTTACTGTTTTTATGCTGCATTAAAGTTTATCAGTGGTAATGCACTAGGTTGGTGCGCCCTCTTTCTTTTTTGTGTTTTTTAGCTTGAATACCCATTGTTCAAATGAGGGCTGCAAGACGCTAGGCATTACTTCTATAGGTGGCTGCACCACATATCCAGTTCATGGACACCTGAGCGCAGGAGAGGTCTTTTTTCTTGAGGAAGTGCCAGCATCCATCAGCACTGCCTGTCCATCAGACACCACTGCAATCCAGGAAACGGACCAGACTCACTCCCAGGATATCCGGCAGCTTTTGCCAACATGCTTGTTCATTATGTACCTTTGTGAGTACCTTTTTACAGTTTTATTAAACTCCATGTTTTTTACTGCACTTAGAGTGGCGCCTTGGTTTCATTTTCAGAGTGCATATAACAAGCACCCTAACATTAAGAGGGAAGTTTCAGCAAAAATAACTTCCCACAGACCCCTTTCCCTGCACAGTACACAACCCTCTGCACAGTACACAGCCCCCCTGTACAGTACATAGACCCCTTTCCCTGCACAGTACACAACCTTCTGCACAGTACACAGACCCCCTGCACATAACACAGCCCCCTTTCCCTGCACAGTACACAGACCCCCTGCACATAACACAGCCCCCTTTCCCTGCACAGTACACAGACCCCCAGTCTCCTGGGAAAGAATACTCTAAAGTTGAGAAAACATCACTGCCAGCCCTTTCTCATACATCGCTCCTCCTGTGTCACTCATTGTAAATCAAAGCTTCTAAATACCTCAATTAACGCTGTTCTTCGTGACTGCTCTCCTCTGCTGTTTCATTGATGGTCACATGACCGCTCTCCTCCTGCAATCAAAGGCTACACTCAGGAAGGAGGTGGAGCGGGAGGAGGAGAGCGGCCAGACAGAGCGGCTTTAATTGAGGTATTAAGAGACTTCCATTCACATTGAGAGTGACACACGAGGAGCTGTGCATGAGAAAGGGCTGGCAGTAATGTTTTCTCAACTTCAAAGTATGCTGGCAGCGCTGTCCCAGGGCCAGGAGAGGCGGTACAGCTGGCCTGACACCCCCCCCCCCAATGGGTGGCACCCGGGGCGAACCGCCCGATCCCCGCCGCATGTTGGTAAAAAAACATTTATCGGCGTATTCGTATAACACGCAGACATGGTTTTTATTCTACATATACATAAATATATATAAATTAATAAAAATATCATGGCCAATCGGGGGTCCTTGCACACGTGGGGCCCTAGGCTGCAGCCTAGACCAGCCTGTGCATTAATCCGCCCCTGGTAATACTATATTACTATAAAGTATAGTAATATTAATAAGTTACTGTAAGACAATAAAACATACAAATAATAAACATTCCTAAATCATACTGTATATTATTAATATTAATTTCACACACCTATCTCAAAAATAAAGCAGGACACAGACCAACAAACTATAAAAGGGAGGCAGACTATCCGATATGATTATCCATTAAAAATTAGTAACATCACATTCAGAATTTAACCCATTTGGGTATTTTATTCTTTAGCTGAAAAAATCTAGTATGCCTCCATTTTACACAGCAATCTAAATGTGTCACTGCCTCCCCTAGGGGACATAACCCATATTTGACATATATATAGACATTTGTCTATAGCCAAATCACCTCCATGGCAGTGTATATAAAAAAATGAAAATAAAAAGTGCAGCACTAGAAATATCTAACAAGCAATGGTAAACATGTAAATATAAGACAAACACACATTCAAGTGCAAAAAGTGTGAGAAAAATAAAAAAATCAATTGTCCATATGTGAAATATGAAACAGCAAAATGTAAAAGTCCATATGTGAAGTAACAGTGAAGGGATATGTCCTCAAATTTCAAAGCAGACGTGAACACCAGAAGACGTATGGATATTCAATAGGGAGGGATGGGCACCCTTACCGGATCAGTAGGACGCACATACCATATAGCAGTGGGTCAGAAAGGCATAGGGAGGATTTCCCGTGATGTCCAGCCCGGCAATATCTTGCAAGCCACAAGCACCGATGGGCACAAGAGGGAAGGTGATCCCAGACGAAAGTTGGACGGCTGTCACTCACAATACCCGTTTCCAGGAAAGGATGGTCCAGGGATGGTCATCAGCATTCAAACATGAGAAAAAGAAAAAGGGGAACTCCACATGGTGCAGGTCAATCAAATTGGGATTTATTGGAATAAAACACCATACAAGAATAAAAAGTGATCACTGTAAAAATGGAAATGGCAATGTGGGAAGCTAAAAATGAAGCTAAAAATGAGGACTAGCATTTATCTTTAAGCCATAAAGCCCAAGTTTTCTGAAATTTGTCAATTAAGTGATGAATTCGGGCAAACGTTTTTTCAAAAGCTATGTTGGTGTTTAATATTTATGTCACCGTAGAGATGGAAGGAGCCATGTTCTGTGTTCATAACCTGGCAATGCTTAGTCTTGTAGCAATTAGAATGTGTATCAAAGTGGGTCTAGAGTGAGTAGGCCATGAGTTTATTCCTAATCTCAGTAGTGCTAGAGCTGGGTTGGGAGATTGAGTTATTCCAGTGATTTATGCAATACGTGAGGAAACGTCTGACCAAAACAAGACAATCTGGGGACATTCCTACCATACTGTATGTAAGTCAGGGATCCCATTTGGTTGCATTTCCTCCATCAAATTGGAGATTGTTGGGAGGGAGAGTGCGCTGCCAACTGTTGTGGGGTAAGGTACCATCTGTGTACAAGTTTTTAAACAGACTCCCAATGATTGTTACATCTGGTTGATTTTCTGAGCCAATGAGCTGCAGCCTTCCATTGTTGGAATTGCTATCCCAGATCTTGCTCCTATATTTGCATCGCTGGCAGTTTAACAGAAGAAGATCTTTGTAGGAAAAGGTTGTATATGACTGATATTTAAAGTAAAAGGGGGGATTTTGGAACTTTGAATGAAGCACATATTGTGTGCCTCCATCCCCCGTTCAAGTAAATAAAGAAGGAAATTGGGACTTTGAATGAGGCTATTGACTTGTGGAGGTAAATTAGTAAAAGGACATGTTTATTGACATAGGAAGATGTGGAAATACATAACAATAGTACAAAACAAGTAAAAAGTATTAATATATATACTGTACATATACATGCACATATAGCATGGACATCAAGGATACACAGATATATATAAACTTGGCAACACATGATAATGTAGAAAAATTGATTGGTAAATTGTATGAATTCATATATATACATACACGTCATCTGGGCGGCACATTGCAGTATGAATAAAATGGTATAGAATAGTGTAAACATAATTAATTGGTAAACAATGGACTGGATTGATTTCTAATGCAAGCATGTATCTGCATCCTAGATGCTGACACATTTCGTGTATGAACACTCATCAGGGGAAGATGCTCAAGGATATCTACAAAGAATAAAGTATAATTAATCTAGTATAGCACTAAGAATAACAGAAAAAGGCAAATTTGCCAGTCCTGGGTACTTACATGGAATAAAATACGATGATGTATAATAAATGTGGGGCCAGGACCAGGAGGGTTGTCTGTCCCGGGAGCTGAGGTAATCTGGAGCCACGTGCCAGCAAGGCACACACAAAAAAACCCCAGAACACAGATTGCCAATCTTCATAGTGAATCAAAGTGAATTTAAAGTCCCAAAATCCCCCATTTTACTTTACATAGCTAGGGATGAGGCTGTTGATTGGGTTTTGGCAGTGTTCCCTTGCCTTCCATGTGTGACTTTCCAAGACCCTGGGTGGTAATTTACCTTATCTGGGGTTTACATGCTCAGGACATTAATATGCTATGTCCATGAGATCATGCAGCCCATGTTGCATTACATTACTAGTTTGGTGGTGAGTTGTGGCTGTTACACACTTTGGGCTGTTCTGATGTCATGTTCCTGGGAGCTGCGGTGCGCTCTGTGTGTCCTCCCTTTCCCACTTCCTTCCGCCCTTGTTGGAATGGGGGGACGCGGGAGGTTGGGTGGGTACCCACAGCGCATCGGCGCCACGCCCCTTATCTCATGCGTGACGTCACCGTGGGCATCATGACATGGAGCATGAGTATTTCCATCGTAGCCAACACAGCTAGGGAATGTGGGCATCTGTTGCGGGCGATGTTCACTGCCTGGGTCGGAGCACATGTCGTGCTAGCGCGACGTTGCTAGGAGTCGGCGTGCCTGCGGGGCATATATATGAGAGCCTTCCCAGACACAGCTTCTTTTGCCACACATTTCAAGATGCTATATCCTACAGGATCACTTTGCTCCTTTTGTACACATCTAAGGTAACTACAATTCCATTCTATTACACTGCTTTGTCAGCCAGTCACTTCTTCCTTCAACTGTTTCTTGGTGATTTGGAACTGTCCTTGATGTCTCTGCATATTTCTCTTTACATCTTCATTCTTGTTAACTTGGTCTTTGGTATATCATTCTCATGTGCACAGATTCTTATTATTCTCACCTTTTTCACATAGTTACATAGTAGGTGAGGTTGAAAAAAGACGCAAGTCCATCAAGTCCAACCTATGTGTGTGATTATGTATCAGTATTACATTACATATCCCTGTATGTTACGGTCATTCAGGTGATTATCTAATAGTTTCTTGAAGCTATCAATGCTCCCCGCTGAGACCACCGCCTGTGGAAGGGAATTCCACATCCTCGCCGCTCTTACAGTAAAGAACTCTCTACGTAGTTTAAGGTTAAACCTCTTTTCTTCTTATTGTAATGAGTGGCCACGAGTCTTATTAAACTCTCTTCTGCGAAAAAGTTTTATCCCTATTGTGGGGTCACCAGTACAGTATTTGTAAATTGAAATCATATCCCCTCTCAAGCGTCTCTTCTCCAGAGAGAATAAGTTCAGTGCTCGCAACCTTTCCTCATAACTAAGATCCTGCAGACCCTTTATTAGCTTTGTTGCCCTTCTTTGTACTCGCTCCATTTCCAGTACATCCCTCCTGAGGACTGGTGCCCAGAACTGGACAGCATACTCCAGGTGCGGCCGGACCAGAGTCTTGTAGAACGGGAGAATTATTGTTTTATCTCTGGAGTTGATCCCCCTTTTAATGCATGCCAATATTCTGTTTGCTTTATTAGCAGCAGCTTGACATTGCATGCCATTGCTGAACCTATCATCTACTAGGACCCCCAGGTCCTTTTCCATCCTAGATTCCCCCAGAGGTTCTCCCCCCAGTGTATAGATTGCATTCATATTTTTGCCACCCAAATGCATTATTTTGCATTTTTCTACATTGAACCTCATTTGCCATGTAGTCGCCCACCCCATTAATTTGTTCAGGTCTTTTTGCAAGATTTCCACATCCTGCGGAGAAGTTATTGCCCTGCTTAGCTTAGTATCGTCTGCAAATACAGAGATTGAACTGTTTATCCCATCCTCCAGGTCGTTTATGAACAAATTAAATAGGATTGGTCCCAGCACAGAACCCTGGGGAACCCCACTACCCACCCCTGACCATTCTGAGTACTCCCCATTTATCACCCCCCTCTGAACACGCCCTTCTAGCCAGTTTTCAATCCATGTACTCACCCTATGGTCCATGCCAACGCACCTTATTTTGTACAGTAAACGTTTATGGGGAACTGTGTCAAATGCTTTTGCAAAATCCAGATACACCACGTCTACGGGCCTTCCTTTATCTAGATGGCAACTCACCTCCTCATAGAAGGTTAATAGATTGGTTTGGCAAGAATGATTCTTCATGAATCCATGCTGATTACTGCTAATGATATCATTCTTATTACTAAAATCTTGTATATAGTCCCTTATCATCCCCTCCAAGAGTTTACATACTATTGATGTTAGGCTAACTGGTCTGTAATTCCCAGGGATGTTTTTTTGGGCCCTTTTTAAATATTGGTGCTACATTGGCTTTTCTCCAATCAGCTGGTACCATTCCATTCAATAGACTGTCTGTAAAAGTTAGGAACAACGGTCTGGCAATCACCTGACTGAGTTCCCTAAGTACCCTCGGATGCAAGCCATCTGGTCCCAGAGATTTATTAATGTTAAGTTTCTCAAGTCTAATTTTAATTCTGTCCTCTGTTAACCATGTAGGTGCTTCCTGTGTTGTGTCATGAGGATAAACACTGCAGTTTTGGTTACTGAAGCCCCCCCGATTCACTCGTGAAGACTGAGGAGAAGAATAAATTCAATACCTTTGCCATCTCCCCATCCTTTGTAACCAGATGTCCTTCCTCATTCTTTATGGGGCCAATATGGTCTGTCCTCCCTTTTTTACTGTTTACATACTTAACCACTTGAGCCCCGGACCATTATGCTGCCTAAGGACCAGAGGTCTTTTTCCAATTTGGCACTGCGTTGCTTTAACTTTTAATTGCGCGGTCATGCAATGCTGTACCCAAACGAAATTTGCGTCCTTTTCTTCCCACAAATAGAGCTTTCTTTTGATGGTATTTGATCACCTCTGCAGTTTTTATTTTTTGCGCTATAAACGGAAAAAGACCGAAAATTTTGAAAAAAAATGATATTTTCTACTTTTTGTTATAAAAAAATCCAATAAACTCAATTTTAGTCATACATTTAGGCCAAAATGTATTCGGCCACATGTCTTTGGTAAAAAAAATGTCAATAAGCGTATATTTATTGGTTTGCGCAAAAGTTATAGCGTCTACAAACTAGGGTACATTTTCTGGAATTTACACAGCTTTTAGTTTATGACTGCCTATGTCATTTCTTGAGGTGCTAAAATGGCAGGGCAGTACAAAACCCCCACAAATGACCCCATTTTGGAAAGTAGACACCCCAAGGAAATTGCTGATTGAATATTTTTTTTTTTGTCCCAAGTGATTGAATAATGACAAAAAAAAAAAAAAAAAATATTTACAAAAAGTTGTCACTAAATGATATATTGCTCACACAGGCCATGGGTCTATGTGGAATTGCACCCCAAAATACATTCAGTTGCTTCTCCTGAGTACGGGGATACCACATGTGTGGGACTTTTTGGGAGCCTAGTCGCGTACGGGACCCCGAAAACCAATCACCGCCTTCAGGATTTCTAAGGGTGTAAATTTTTGATTTCACTCTTCACTGCCTATCACAGTTTCGGAGGCCATAAAATACCCAGGTGGCACAACCCCCCCCCAAATGACCCCATTTTGGAAAGTAGACACCCCAAGCTATTTGCTGAGAGGCATATTGAGTCCATGGAATATTTTATATTTTGACACAAGTTGCGGGAATGTGACACTTTTTTTTTTTTTTTTGCACAAAGTTGTCACTAAATGATATATTGCTCACACAGGCCATGGGCATATGTGGAATTGCACCCCAAAATACATTTAGCTGCTTCTCCTGAGTATGGGCATACCACATGTGTGGGACTTTTTGGGAGCCTAGCCGCGTACGGGGCCCCGAAAACCAATCACCGCCTTCAGCGTTTTTAAGGGCGTGAATTTTTGATTTTACTCTTCACTGCCTATCACCGTTTCGGAGGCCATGGAATGCCCAGGTGGCACAAAACCCCCCCAAATGACCCCATTTTGGAAAGTAGACACCCCAAGCTATTTGCTGAGAGGCATGGTGAGTATTTTGCAGCTCTCATTTGTTTTTGAAAATGAAGAAAGGCAAGAAAAAACAATTTTTTTTTTCTTTTTTCAAATTTCAAAACTTTGTGACAAAAAGTGAGGTCTGCAAAATACTCACTATACCTCTCAGCAAATAGCTTGGGGTGTCTACTTTCCAAAATGGGGTCATTTGGGGGGGTTTTGTGCCACCTGGGCATTCTATGGCCTCCGAAACTGTGATAGGCAGTGAAGAGTGAAATCCAAACTTCAAGCCCTTAGAAAGCCTGAAGGCGGTGCTTGGTTTTCGGGGTCCCGTGCGCGGCTAGGCTCCCAAAAAGTCCCACACATGTGGTATCCCCGTACTCAGGAGAAGCAGCAGAATGTATTTTGGGGTGTAATTTCACATATTCCCATGGCATGTTTGAGCAATATATCATTTAGTGACAACTTTGTGCAAAAAAAAAAAAAAAAAAAAAATTTGTCTCTTTCCCGCAACTTGTGTCGCAATATAAAATATTCCATGGACTCGACATGCCTCTCAGCAAATAGCTTGGGGTGTCTACTTTCCAAAATGGGGTCATTTAAGGGGGTTTTGAACTGTCCTGGCATTTTATGCACAACATTTAGAAGCTTATGTCACACATCACCCACTCTTCTAACCACTTGAAGACAAAGCCCTTTCTGACACTTATTGTTTACATGAAAAAGTTATTTTTTTTTGCAAGAAAATTACTTTGAACCCTCAAACATTATATATTTTTTTAAAGCAAATGCCCTACAGATTAAAATGGTGGGTGTTTCATTTTTTTTTTCACACAGTATTTGCGCAGCGATTTTTCAAACACATTTTTTTGGGAAAAAAAAACACTTTTTTAAATTTTAATGCACTAAAACCCACTATAGATCCCAAATGTTTGATGAAATAAAAAAGATGATCTTAAGCCGAGTACATGGATACCAAACATGACATGCTTTACAATTGCGCACAAACGTGCAGTGGCAACAAAATAAATACATTTTTAAAAGCCTTTAAAAGCCTTTACAGGTTACCACTTTAGATTTACAGAGGAGGTCTACTGCTAAAAATACTGCCCTCGATCTGACCTTCGCGGTGATACCTCACATGCATGGTGCAATTGCTGTTTACGTTTGACGACAGACGACAGGGGTGCTTTTTTTTTTTTTTCTTTATTATTTTTTTGCTTTCCTATCTTATTTTTAAACTGTTCCTTTCATTTTTTTTTTTTATCATTTTTATTGTTATCTCGGGGAATGTAAATATCCCCTATGATAGCAATAGGTAGTGACAGGTACTCTTTTTTGAAAAAATTGGGGTCTATTAGACCCTAGATCTCTCCTCTGCCCTCAAAGCATCTGACCACACCAAGATCGGTGTGATAAAATGCTTCCCCAATTTCCCAATGGCGCTATTTACATCTGGCGAAATCTAAGTCATAAAATGCTCGTAGCTTCCGGTTTCTTAGGCCATAGAGATGTTTGGAGCCACCCTGGTCTCTGATCAGCTCTATGGTCAGCTGGCTGAATCACCGGCTGCATTCTCAGGTTCCCTGTTGAGACAGGAGAGCCAGAGAAAAACACGGAAGACGGTGGGAGGGGGGGGGGCATTCCCTCCCACGGCTTGTAAAGGCAGTCTAGAGGCTAATTAGCCACTAGGATTGCTTTTACATGAAAGCCGACCGCTGGCTGAAAAGAATGATACCAAGATGATACCTAAACCTGCAGGCATCATTCTGGTATAACCACTCAAAGTCGTGAATGGCGTACCTGAAGACGAAAAAATGGTTAACAATAAAGCACAGTAAACGGTAAAGTATAAATAATTACATACCTGAAAAACAAACATGATAAAACATAATAACAATAAAACATTGCAGAATAGAATACAGTAAAAAAGAGCAGAACAATAGAGAGAGAGAATAGAGAGAGAGAACAATAAAACGACAATTTTTTTTTATTTTATATATATTTTTTTTTTTTACACTTTTTTTGTAACTAACTTTTATAACGGTAACCGGTTCCAGGTTCGGGTCTCTCAAAATGCGATGGCATCTTGGGAGACCCTGTGAAAGTGCGCCTAGTCTGTGCAATGCTGTACCCTACGCTAATACTCAACTAGTGAATGGTAGCGTTCAAAACATTCACCAATGCAAAGACCAGGATTGTCAGGACAGGAGGGACAATAATAGTGGGTGTCACGCCTATATCCGCACTTGCTGCAGACACAACATCTTTTTGGGGGGGTTCGTTGGGTAGGGGTACTCGGGAGGACATAAAGAAAATGCCTCTCATGCACCTGACTGCATTTGGTTGGGGATGTGAATGGGGGAAGTACGGGCGCTGCAGAAGCGGTGTGTTCCCAATTAGGATTGGCGAATGCAGCAGGAAGGGCACTATGGGCATGACGGGCCTGTGTTTGTCTTTTTGGTGGCAGTGGGACACTACTTGTGCTTGCCACCTCACCAGCTTGAACTGCACTTATGGGACTCGCCACGTCACCAAGTGTTACTGCAGTGCTGGTTTGACTACGACCGGGGTGTACTAGGCCCCTGGTGCTTGCCAGTTCACCAAAACGCTACAAAAAAAACTGTTAGCGATCGCAGGGATCAGGCCTGACTCTGCGAACGCTGCAGTTATGCGTTTAGTCTTTTGTAAGTGACAGTGATCGATCGATACTGCACTTGGGTGGGCTGGGCCGGGCGGAGGGGCAAAATGCAGGTGCTAGCAGGTATCTGGGCTGATCCCGCTAACACTGCGTTTTTGGGAACCCTAAACTGCTGGGGACACTAGTATAGATCTGATCGGATCAGATATTGATCCGATCAGATACTATACCACTAAGGGAGGTGTACGGTGCGTGCGTGGGTGTTAGCGCTACTGGCGCTAACCTGACGCTGCCTGGGGCTGGTGCTTGCCAGTTCACCAAAATGCTACCAAAAAAACTGTTAGCGATCGCAGGGATCAGACCTGACTCTGCGAACGCTGCAGTTATGCGTTTAGTGCCTTGTAAGTGACAGTGATCGATCGATACTGCACTTGGGCTGGGCCGGGCGGAGGGACAAAACGCAGGTGCTAGCAGGTATCTGGGCTGATCCCGCTAACGCTGCGTTTTTGGGAACCCTAAACTGCTGGGGACGCTAGTATAGATCTGATCGGATCAGATATTGATCCGTTCAGATACTATATCACTAAGGGAGGCGTATGCTGCGTGCGTGGGTGTTAGCGGTACTGGCGCTAATTTGACGCTGCCTGGGGTGACGCATATTACGGCGATCAGGGGGCTAAACCTTTATTCGGTAATAAACGGCGGGTTCCCTGACACTATAAAAAATAAACGAACTAACCAGCGTCACCCGTAACGGTTATACGGTGATCAGTGGCGAAAGGGTTAACTAGGGGGCAATCAAGGGGTTAAAACATTTATTAGGTAGTATATGGGGGTCCCTGACGCTATAAAACGCTGACGGCGAACCTAAATATTTACCTCACTAACTAGCGTCACCAGCGACACTAATACAGCGATCAGAAAAATGATCGCTTAGTGACACTGGCGACAGGGGGTGATCAAGGGGTTAAAACTTTATTAGGGGGGGTTAGGGGGGTATCCTAGACCTAAAGGGGGGTAATACTCACTGTCCCAACACTATAACTGTCACAAACTGACACCAATGCAGTAATCAGAAAAAAAAAAAAACTACTGGTGTCAGTTTGTGACAGGGAGAGGGGGGGGGTGATTTGGGGGGATCGGGGGGCGATTGGGGGGGGATCGGGGTGTTTTGTGTGCCTGGCATGTTCTACTGTGTTGTGTAGTGTTGGTGCACTCACAGTTCAGTCTTCTCTCCTCGGCGCTGCAACGGTATACTGAGCCGAGGAGAGATGACATCATTTCCTTTGCTGCTGTTTAGCATACAGCAGCAAAGGAAGTGATCTGATTGGCCGGCGGCGATCGCGAGGGGGGGGCCACGAACGGATGGCCTCCCGCTCACCTCCGATCGCCGGGGGACCAAACGGGACCGCCTTGGGCGGCGGGGGGGGGTCCGATCGGACCCCCCACCCGCGGGAGGCAAATCACGTACATGTATGTGATTTTGCCTGCCCGTGCCGCCTTGCCGACGTAAATCGGCATGAGGCGGTCCTTAAGTGGTTAAAGAATTTCTTGGGATTTTTTTTTGCTCTCCTCCGCTATGTGTCTTTCATGTTCTATCTTAGCCGTCCTAATTGCACCCTTACATTTCTTATTGCATTCTTTATAAAGTCTGAATGCTGAGGATGATCCCTTATGCCGCGTACACACGGTCGGACTTTTCGTCTACAAAAGTCCGACAGCCTGTCCGACAGACTTTCGACGGACTTGCGGCGGACTTTCGACGGACTTGCGGCGGACTTTCTAACGAACAGACTTGCCTACACACGATCACACAAAAGTCCGTCGAATTCTTACGTGATGACGTACACCGGACTAAAATAAGGAAGTTGATAGCCAGTAGCCAATAGCTGCCCTAGCGTGGGTTTTTGTCCGTCGGACTAGCATACAGACGAGCGGATTTTTCGACCGTACTCGAGTCCGTCGGAAAGATTTAAAGCATGTTTCAAATCTAAAGTACGTCGGATTTGAGGCAAAAAAAGTCAGTTGAAAGTCCGGAGAAGCCCACACACGATCGGATTACCAGCCAGCTTTAGTCCGTCAGCGTCCGTTGGACTTTTGTAGACGAAAAGTCCGACCGTGTGTACGCGGCATTAACCTTGTATTTTTGGAAGGCCTTCTCCTTTGCTTTTATATGCATTTTTACATTGGAGTTAAGCCATCCAGGATTTTTGTTCGCTCTTTTAAATTTATTACCCAATGGGATACATTGGCTAATGCCCTTATATAATATGCTCTTAAAGCAAACCCATCTCTCCTCCGTATTCTTTGTTCCTAATATTTTATCCCAATTTATGCCTTTTAGCAAGGTTTGTAGTTTAGGGAAGTTGCCTCTTTTGCAATTCAGTATCTTTGTGTTCCCTTCATGTTTCCTATTTGTGTGATTTATACTGAAACTAATTGACCTGTGATCGCTGTTACCTAAATTGCCCCGTATTTCCACATCTGTGATCAGGTCTGTATTGTTGGTAATCAGTAGATCCAGTAATGTTTTATTTCTAGTTGGTGCGTCTACCATCTGACCCATAAAATTGTCCTGCAAGACATTAAGGAACTGGCGAGCCTTAAATGAATGTGCGGTTCCCTCCGATCAGTCTATGTCTGGATAATTATAATCCCCCATTATGATAACACTTCCAATCCTTGCTGCTAATCCAATTTGTGATAGGAGATCCGTCTCCACTTCCTCCCTCAGGTTAGGGGGCCTATAGCATACTCCCAGTATTATTTTCCCCTTAGCTTCATCCCTTTGGAGCTCTACCCATAAAGATTCCACCTCCTCCCTAGCTCCCTCAGTGATGTCATCTCTCACATTCACTTGTACATTATTGTTGATATATAGGCATACCCCTCCCCCTTTTTTACCCTCTCTATCCTTGCGGTATAGGGTATACCCTTGAATGTTTGCCAGCCAATCATGAGAGCTGTTGAACCAGGTCTCTGAAATTCCCACAAAATCCAAATCCTCCTTGTACAACAGAATCTCTAGTTCACCCATCTTGTCCGCCATGCTCCTGGCATTGGTGAACATGCCACATAGTTTAGACCGGTCGCATATTGTCCTCGTATTGGGTGTTTCAAGATTGCAACTAGGACTTGCTACTATACTCACCTTGTGTTTTTGTGCTTTGGTTAACCTACCACTAATGCCCCCAATACTACCCTCTGGAATATCTTCCGCGCTGGCTATCACTGTCTCTGGACCCTCCCCCCCATCGCCTAGTTTAAAAACCCCTCTAACTTTTTGGCCATCTTCATTCCCAGCAGATCTGCACCCTCCTCATTTAGGTGCAGTCTGTCCCTTCTATAGTACCGGTTACCGACTGGGAAGTCGGCCCAGTCCTCCAGAAACCCAAACCCCTCCTTACTACATTAGCTCTTCAGCCACTTGTTTACTTCCCTAATCTCCCTCTGCCTTTCTGGTGTGGCTTGACGTACCGGTAGTATTCCTGAGAACACTACCTTGGAGGTCCTTTTCCTCAATTTAGCACCTAAATCCCTAAAATCGTTCTTTAGGACACTCCATCTGCCTCTGACTTTGTCATTGGTGCCAACGTGCACCATGACAGCCGGGTCTTCCCCAGCCCCTCCCAGTAATCTGTCCACAAGATCCGTGATGTGCCACATGGGCATTCATTTCCATCTTTTTTCCATCAACACTATGCAGCTCACTGATACCATATTCATTCATTATAGACCTTCTGGCAGTCATTACCTGTCCATCACTTTGACTCACTATGAAGTTTGGCAATCTGTGTTCTGGGGGTTTTGTGTGTGCGCCTTACTGGCACGTGGCTCTAGCTCTCGGGACAGAGAGCCCTCCTGGCCCTGGCCCCACATTCTTTATACATCATCGTATTTTATTTCATGTAAGTACCCAGGACTGGCAAATTTGCCTTTTCCTGTTATGCTTAGTGCTATACTAGATTCATTACCTCTGTAGATATCCTTGAGCATCCTCCCCGATGAGTGTTCATACACGAAATGCGTCGGGCATCTAGGATGCAGATACATGCTTGCATTACAAATCAATCCAGTCCATCATTTACAAATGAATCATGTTTACACTATCCTATACCATTTTATCCATACTGCAATGTGCCACCCAGATGACATGTGTATATATATATATATTCATACAATTTACCAATCAATTTTTCTACATTATTATGGGTTTCCAAGTTGAAATATATATCTATGTATATATATATATATATATATATATATATATATATATATATATATATATATATATATATATATATATATATATATATATATAAAATACTTTACTTGTTTTGCACTATTTTTATGTATTTCCATATCTTTCTATGTCAATAAACATGTCCTTTTAAGAAATTTACCTCCAAAATTCAATAGTCTCATTCAAAGTTCCTATTTCCTTCTTTATTTACTTTATATATGACTGATAAGCCATGTTTGCAAGGATTTGGATTCTCAAAAGAAAGTGATCATGGTTCAAAGAAAAGGATCTTCCTTGTATTCCAATTTTTGCAGTGTATGGAGGAGTCTTAGGTATTTGAAAAAGTCCTTAGACACTATATGATAGGTATTTGGAAGTTGGCTAAATGATCTTAAAGTTTCCTTCAAGTATAATAGGCAATAGATATGAATGCCCACATTAGTCCAGGACTTCAATTCAAGGTCAAGGTCACCAATATGAAGAGCAAGGATATGAAGCTGTTAATTGTAGGGTTTGTATGAGAAAAGGTTAGTATTGCATATAACCAAGTTCGGAAGGTTACATTTACTGTATGTAGACAGTATCTTGAAAATTTCATGAGTCAGTGTGATAGCTCCCAGTGTGGCTTGGCTTTGTTATTCTATTTGAACCCATCTTTATTTGTGAGAGACAACCACCCATATTGTGATTGTTCCAGAACTAGTAGGATTTTAGGTCTGGGGCCCCAATGCCTAGAATAGCTTTAGGAGACTAGAGGGCTGCTTTGTTGATACATGCTTTCTCATGGTCCAAAATGTAGTTGTTTAACAAAGATTGCAGTTTTTCAGATAGATGAGGTTAGTATTGGTATTGGAATGGCTCAATAAAAGGATGATATATGTGGTAAGACAAACATCTTTACAATAGCAATTTGGCCCGCTCAAGAGGCTGTATTGTGAGATAGCTCATTAAATGTTTCTAATGTTATAATCCAACTTGAAAAATTTACCTTCAAAATGTTAGAGCAAGGTGATGTTAATTGTATTTCCAAATAGGTAATTTGAGAAAGGATAAATCCTCGATATGTGTGTGTGTAATTTAGGTGGGATTGTGATCGGAAGCATGAAGGTTTTCGTCTCATTAATCTTATATAGAGATAAAAAGCTAAACTGAGATAAAACATTATGCAATGCTGGTAATGAGGTGAGGGGGTCAGTTATGGCTATTATAATATCGTCGGCATAAAGTACTATTTTATGTGTTTCAATTCCTATTTGAATGTCTTCTGGGTGTGTGCAAATTGCAAGAGCAAAAGATCAAGGATGATAAAAGACATCCCTGTCTTGTGCCATTTGAAATCCGTAATGGGTCTGAAAGCATACCTGAAGTCCATATCCTCACACTGGGGTATGTATATAAAGCCATAATCATGGTTCCAAAGGTTCCCGTCAGCCCAAATTTTTGAAGAACCAGCTGTAAGTAAGGCCAGTATACCCTGTCAAACACCTTCTCTGTATCCAAATAAAGGAGAAAAGAAGGCATTTGTGTGTGATTTGCACATTGAACTAGGTCAATAAATCTTCATGTGCCATCTGGTGCTTGATGCTTATTAACCACTTCAGCTCCGGAAGGATTTACCCCCTTCCTGACCAGAGCACTTTTTACAATTTGGCACTGCATCGCTTTAACTGCTAATTGCGCGGTTATGCAATGCTGTATCCAAACAAAATTGCGTCCTTTTCTTCCCACAAATAGAGCTTTCTTTTGATGGTATTTGATCAACGCTGCGGTTTTTATTTTTTGCACTATAAACGGAAAATTTTGAAAAAAAATAATATTTTCTACTTTTTGTTATAAAAAAATCTAATAAACTCAATTTTATCATAAATTTAGGCCAAAATGTATTCGGCCACATCTTTTTGGTAAAAAAAAATGTCAATAAGCGTATATTTATTGGTTTGCGCAAAAATTATAGCCTCTACAAACTAGGGTACATTTTCTGGAATTTACAGAGCTTTTAGTTTATGACTGCCTATGTCATTTCTTGAGGTGATAAAATGGCAGAGCAGTACAAACCCCCCCCCCAAATGACCCAATTTTGGAAAGTAGACACCACAAGGAAATTGCTGAGAGGCATGTTGAGCCCATTGAATATTAATTTTTTTTTTGTCCCAAGTGATTGAATAATGACAAAAAAAAAAAAAATTACAAAAAGTTGTCACTAAATGATATATTGCTCACACAGGCCGTGGGCATATGTGGAATTGCACCCCAAAATACATTTAGCTACTTCTCCTGAGTATGGGGATACCACATGTGTGGGACTTTTTGGGAGCCTAGCCGCGTACGGGGCCCCGAAAACCAATCACCGCCTTCAGGATTTCAAGGGCGTAAATTTTTGATTTCACTCCTCACTGCCTATCACAGTTTTGAAGGCCATAAAATATGCAGATGGCACAAAACCCCCTAAATGACCCCATTTTGGAAAGTAGACACCCCAAGCTATTTGCTGAGAGGCACGGTGAGTATTTTGCAGCTCTCATTTGTTTTTGAAAATGAAGACAGACAAGAAAATTTTTTTTTTTCTTTTATCAATTTTCAAAACTTTGTGACAAAAAGTGAGGTCTGCAAAATACTCACTATACCTCTCAGCAAATAGCTTGGAGTGTCTACTTTCCAAAATGGGGTCATTTGGGGGGGTTTTGAACTGTCCTGGCATTTTATGCACAACATTTAAAAGCTTATGTCACACATAACCCACTCTTCTAACCACTTGAAGACAAAGCCCTTTCTGACACTATTTGTTTACATGAAAAAATATTTTTTTTTGCAAGAAAATTACTTTGAACCCCCAAAAATTATAATTTTTTTTAAAGCAAAGGCCCTACAGATTAAAATGGTGGGTGTTCCATTTTTGTTATTCACACAGTATTTGTGCAGCGATTTTTCAAACGCATTTTTTGGGGAAAAAACACACTTTTTTTTATTTTAATGCACTAAAACACATTATATTGCCCAAATGTTTGATGAAATAAAAAAGATGATCTTAGGCCGAGTACATGGATACCAAACATGACATGCTTTAAAATTTCGCACAATCGTGCAGTGGCAACAAACTACATACATTTTTAAAAGCCTTTAAAAGCCTTTACGGGTTACCACTTTAGATTTACAGAGGAGGTCTACTGCTAAAATTACTGCCCTCGATCTGACCTTCGCGGTGATACCTCACATGCATGGTGCAATTGCTGTTTACATTTGACGCCAGACCAACGCTTGCGTTCGCTTTTGCGCGAGAGCAGGGGGGGACAGCGGTGCTTTTTTTTTATTATTTATTTATTTTGCTTTTTTATCTTATTTTTAAACTGTTCCTTTCATGTTTTTTTTATCATTTTTATTGTTATGCCAGGGAATGTAAATATCCCTTATGATAGCAATAGGTAGTGACAGGTACTCTTTTTTTTTTTAAATGGGGTCTATTAGACCCTAGATCTCTCCTCTGCCCTCAAAGCATCTGACCACACCAAGATCGGTGTGATAAAATGCTTTCCCAATTTCCCAATGGCGCTGTTTACATCCGGCGAAATCTAAGTCATGAAATGCTCGTAGCTTCCGCTTTCTTAGGCCATAGAGATGATTGGAGCCAATCTTGTCTCTGATCAGCTCTATGGTCAGCTGGCCGAATCACCGGCTGCATTCTCAGGTTCCCTGTTGGGACAGGAGAGCCAGAGAAAAACATGGAAGACGGTGGGAGGGGGGGCATTCCCTCCCACTGCTTGTAAAAGCAGCCTAGAGGCTAATTAGCCGCTAGGATTGCTTTTAGATGAAAGCTGACCGCTGGCTGAAACGAATGATACCAAGATGATACCTAAGCCTGCAGGCATCATTTTGGTATAACCACTCAAAGTCGTGAATGGCATACCTGAAAACAAAATAATGGTTAACAATAAAACACAGTAAACAGTAAAGTATAAAAAATTACATACCTGAAAAGTAAACATGATAAAACATAACAACAATAAAACATTGCAGAATAGAATACAGTAAAAAAGAGCAGAACAATAGAGAGAGAATAGAGCGAGAGAGAACAATAAAACGACAACTATTTTTGTTTTTTTTATTTTATATATATATATATTTTTTACACTTTTTTTTATAACTTTTATAACTGTAACCAGTTCCAGGTTCTGGTCTCTCAAAATGCGATGGCATCTTGGGAGACCCTGTGAAAGTGTGCCTAGTCTGTGCAGTGCTGTACCCTACGCTAATAACTAGTGCATGGTAGCGTTCAAAACATTCACCAATGCAAAGACCAGGATTGTCAGGACAGGAGGAACAATAATAGCGGGTGTCACACCTATATCCCCGCTTGCTGCAGACACGACATCTTTTTCGGGGGGTTCGTCGGGTAGGGGTACTCGGGAGGACATAAAGAAAATGCCTCTCATGCAGCCAACTGCATTTGGTTGGGGATGTGATTGGGGGAAGTACGGGTGCTGCAGAAGTGGTGGGTTCCCAAATAGGATTGGCGGATGCAGCAGGAAGGGCACTATGGGCATGACGGGCCTGTGCTTGTCTTCTTCTTGGTGGCAGCAGGACACTACTTGTGCTTGCCACCTCACCAGCTTGAACTGCACTTATGGGACTCGCCATGTCACCAAGTGTTACTGCAGTGCTGGTTTGACTATGACCGGGGTGTACTAGGCCGCTGGCGCTTGCCAATTCACCAAAATGCTCTGCGAATGCTGCAGTTATGCGTTTAGTGTTTTGTAAGTGTCAGTGATCGATCGATACTGCACTTAGGTGGGCTGGGCTGGGCCGGACAGAGGGGCAAAACGCAGGTGCTAGCAGGTATTTAGCCTGATCCCGCTAACACTGCGTTTTTGGGAACCCTAAACTGCTAGGGATGCTAGTATAGATCTGATCGGATCACATATTGATCCGTTCAGATACTATACCACTAAGGGAGGTGTACGGTGCGTGCGTGGGCGTCAGCGCTACTGGCACTAATCTGACGCTGCCTGGGGCTGGTGCTTACAAGTTCACCAAAACGCTACCAAAAAAACTGTTAGCGACCGCAGGGATCAGGCCTGACTCTGCGAATGCCGCAGTTATGTGTACTATACAGAGGCAGGGGAAGATTCTCATTGGCTGGGTAGCGATCGCGAGGGGGGGCCACGAATGGATGGCCTTCCCCTCATCTCTGAATGCTCCCAGTCAGAAGCTGACCGCCTCGGGCACCAGGGGGGGGGGGGTGCGATCGGACCCCCGGCAAGCAATCACGTGCCAGGTACGTGATTTTGCCTGCCGTGCCATTCTGCCGCAGTATATCTGCATTAGGCGGTCGGCAAGTGGTTAATAAATCTGACCTGGTCTGGGTGAATTCCATTTGACATTAAACATTGGAGTTCATTTGCCAACAGTTTGGTTTAAATTTTTGTGTCAGTATTAAAAAAGAGATATTGATCAGGGGTCATGGCCAGCCCTGAATCTGCATTGAAGCCTGAGTGGAGAGCTCTGGAGCACTAATGGAAATTCCAGCGAAAGCAAGCACTGTACACAGCTGATTTCAATCCCAGCTGGTAGGGGACAAGCACCTGCACCCTCTGCCATGTCCAGGAAGAGAAAGGACCTCGCAAGATAGTTACATAGTTACATAGTAGGTGAGGTTGAAAAAAGTCCAACCTATGTGTGTGATTATATATCAGTATTACATTGTATATCCCTGTATATTACGGTTGTTCAGGTGCTTTTTTAATTGTTTTATGAAACTATCGATGCCCCCCTGCTGAAACCATCGCTTGTGGAAGGGAATTCCACATCCTTACCGCTCTTACAGTAAAGAATCGTCTACGCAGTTTAAGTTTAAACCTCTTTTCTTCTAATTTTAATGAGTGGCCATGTGTCTTATTGAACTCCCTTCTGCGAAAAAAGTTTTATCCCTGTTGTGGAGTCACCAGTAAGGTATATGTAAATTGAAATCATATCCCCTTTCAAGCATCTCTTCTCCAGAAAGAATAAGTTTAGTGCTCACAACCTTTCCATATCCTCCAGACCTTTTATTAGCTTTGTTGCCCTTCTTTGTACTCGCTCCATTTCCAGTACATCCTTCCCGAGGACTGGTGCCCAGAACTAGACAGCATACTCCAAGCAGCAGGGGCGGACTGACCATTGAGCCACTCGGGCACTGCCCGAGGGCCCTGGGCCACTAGGGGGCCCCATCAGGGTTGCCAGCCTCAGTAAAACCAGGGACAGTATGTATAAATCTGTGTTTTTTTTACATCTGTCTGTGTATACTGTGTGTACATGTACGTGTATACTGTGTGATTGTATACTGTGTGTGTGTATACTGTGGGGCCCCATAATCTCCTATTGCCCGGGGGCCCCATGAGTTATCAGTCCGCCCCTGACTCCAAGTGAGGCCAGACTAAAGTCTTGTAGAGTGGGAGAATTATCTCTTTATCCCTGGAGTTAATCCCCTTCTTAATGCATGCCAATATGATATTTACTTTGTTAGAAGCAGCTTGGCATTGCATGTCATTGCTGAGCCTATCATCTACTAGGACCCCCAGGTCCTTTTCCATCCTAGATTCCCCAGAGGTTCACCCTCTAGTGAGTAAATTGCATTCATATTTTTGCCAGCCAAATGCATTTTTTTTTTACATTAGTGTCGTCCACAAATACAGATATTGAACTGTTTACCCCATCCTCCAGGTCGTTTATGAAGAAATTAAACAGGATTGGTCCCAGCACAGAACCCTGGGGGACCCCAGTAACCACCCCTGACCATTCCAAGTATTCCCCATTTATCACCACCCTCTGAACTCGCCCTTGTAGCCAGTTTTCAATCAATGTACTCACCCTATGGTCCATGCCAACAGACCTTACTTTGTACAGTTAATGTTTATGGGAAACTGTGTCAAATGCTTTTGCAAAATCCAGATACACCATGTCTATGGGCCTTCCTTTATCTAGATGGTTGCTCACCTCCTCATAGAAGGTTAATAAATTGGTTTGGCAAGAACGATTCTTCATGAATCCATGCTGATTACTGCTAATGATACCGTTTTCATTAATAAAATCCTGTATATATTCCCTTATCATCCCCTCCAAGAGCTTGCATACTATTGATGTTAGGCTAACTTGTCTGTAATTCCCAGGGATGTATTTTGTCCCTTTTTTAAATATTGGTGGTACCATTCCAGTCAGTAGACTGTCAGTAAAAATTAGGAACAATGATCTGGCAATTACTTGACTGAGTTCCCTAAGTACCCTTGGATGCAGGCCATCTGGTCCCTGTGATTTATTAATGTTAAGTTTACCAAGTCTATTTCTAATTCTGTCCAATGTTAGCCATGAGGGTGCTTCCTATGATGTGTCGTGAGGACAAACACAGCAGTTTTCATTACTGAAGCCCCCCAGATTCCTTTGTGAAGACTGAGGAGAAGAATAAATTCCATTCCTTCGCCATCTCCACATCCTTTGTAACCAGATGTCCTTCCTCATTCTTTATGGGGCCTATATGGTCTGTCCTCCCTTTTGTACTGTTTATATACTTAAAGAATTTCTTGGGATTTTTTTGCTCTCCTCCGCTATGTGTCTTTCGTGTTCTGTCCTAGCCACCCTAATTGCACCCTTACATATCTTGATGCATTCTTTTTAAATTCTGAATGCTGACGATGATCCCTCAGCCTTGTATTTTTTAAAGGCCTTCTCCTTTGCTTTTATATGCATTTTTACAATGGGGTTAAGCCATCCAGGACTTTTGTTTGCTCTTTTAAATGTATTTCCCAATGGGATGCACTGGCTAATGCCCTTCTTTAATATGCTCTTAAAACAAACCCATTTCTCCTCCGTGTTCTTTGTTTCTAAGATTTTATCCCAATTTATATCTTCTAGCAAGGTTTGTAGTTTAGGGAAGTTGAAATTCAGTGTCTTTGTGTTCCCCTTGTGTTTCCTATTTGTGTGATTTAATGAGGAGCCAATTGACCTGTGATCGCTGTTTCCTAAATTGCCCCGTATTTCCACATCTGCGATCAGGTCTGTATTGTTGGTAATCAGTAGATCTAGTAAGCCTTGTTTCTAGTTGGTGCTTCTACCATCTGAACCATGAAATTGTCCTGCAAGACATTTAGGAACTGGCGAGCCTTAGACGAATGCGTGGTTCCCTCCACCCAGTCTATGTCTGGATAATTAAAATCCCCCATTATGATAACACTTCCCATCCTTGCTGCTACTCCAAATTGTGATAGGAGGTTCGTCTCCTCCTCCTCCCTCAGGTTGGGGCGGCCTATAGTATACTCCCAGTATTATTTTCCCTATAGCTTCATCCCTTTGGAGCTCTACCCATAAGGATTCCATCTCCTCTATAGCTCCCTTATTGATGTCATCTCTCACATTAACTTGTACATTATTCTTGATATATAGACATACCCTCTCCCTTTTTTACCCTCTCTATCCCTGCGATCCAGGTATCCAGGTATCCCTGGGAATACCCTTGAATGGTTGCCAGCCAATCATGAGAGCTGTTGAACCAGGTCTCTGAAATTCCCACAAAATCTAAATTCTCCTCATTCTATAGTATCTCTAGTTCACCCATCTTGTCTACCAGGCTCCTGGCATTGGTGAAGAGGACTGCAGTTGGTAGCAGACAAGATGGCACTCAGGCCCCTGCTGCCTCTAACCACACATGTGGGCACTATATGGACCTGCCAGACGAGACACCCATGGCTCAGGGGAGATTAGAGGGCCCTGTATCCCCTTCCAGGGCATCTTCACCCAGCCCACCCTGCTGCAGCCCAGCTAAATCCCATATGAGCCTGGATCAATCTTCACAGGATCCGGTCCTCAAATGGGGCACGCCATGTGTATTGGGGCCTGTAAAATAGGAATCCTACAATATATTAATAGGATTCCTCTTCTACAGGCCCCAGTACATGTGGCCTGCCCCATTTGAGGACAAGCCCCTTTCTCTATGATTGGGTGCACAGTCCATATACATTTTTACAGTACATAATCTGGGCTGGAGATATTTCTTTCATAGAGACTTACTCTAAGCAATGATGCTGTGGATGGGATGGCGGGATGACTCCATGTGACAGGGTCCTTCTTTTAAAATGATATGGATGATTTCATACATGTGCAATTGAATAAGATACTTTACATTTCCTGTTAATCCCTGATGAAGGAGACTACAGTCATCTCCGAAACGCGTTGGGTATAGGATCTCTGTATCATCAATTTTGCATATTTTGGTATTTCTATGTCCATAACTTTCTTCAATTTTCTATGTATTTTTCTATATAATTATTATTAAAAATATTATTCTTTACCTTTATTGTCTGTTGGTAGTGCCTTAAAAATCCCACCCCCAGGGGTTCTTCTCTTTTTTTCTAAGAAACTCACTTTAAACACGACGCAGCACCCACCTGCACACATAAAGACTTTCCCCATATCCTCACAGCATTAGGCCCAAAGAAGCAGCAAGGAGTCATTATTGCGATCCATTGCTTAGTCTATTTTCAACTTCAAAATAGCATCTCTGATGAAAATGAACAATACCTTATTTTGAACTGCACAACTGATAACTCTCCCACCACCTTAGAAACAGTTTATGTCCAAAATAGCCACCAAGTATTGTTCCTAAATAAGGTTATGAAGAAAATTCGCCAGGTGCAGAAAGGTTCCCTGATTCTTTGCAGGGATGTCAATGTAGTTCCAGATCATCAACTTGACACATCAAAGCCCAAGCTCCAGACAAAAATCTGCCTTGGGAAAATTCATCAGTGACAATGACCTTTATGACATGTGGCAATACCACCACCCTGGTGAACTAGAGTATACATAGCATTCTCTTGTGCATAATACCTACACACATATTGATTTTTTTTTTTTTTTAATACAAACACTTTTATTGAGGTATCAAAGGCAAAACATAAGAAATCCATATACAGAGAATATCATGTATAAAACTTTGAAAAAGTGAACCTGTATGTATAATATCCATAATAGTATGATGCACCCGCTCCATTAATCAAATTGCTTCCATTCTCTGTAGTACCTGTGGCCATGGCACTGTAGGAAACCGCCAATTCAGTGCTAAAATCTATAGTATTACGCAGAAAAGTGTATGGGCTAATCTTTGGTAAGGTGCTGTGACCTCAGGAATTGGTGCAAAAAGTAGGCACATTGATGTATTGATTATTTCTTAACAAATAGTTTCAGCGAGTTGGTGATTCTGACATTGTGCCCATAACCTGGGCAGACCATGCCCCTATGAGTGTCACAATTTTCAATTCTAAATCCTATCCAGCACATAAAGTGTGAAGAGCCAATGCTCAAATTTCAAAAACGCCTCCTTATGCTGTATCTATACAGCAACAGATAGCAGAAATATTTTAGCACAATACGGGCTTGGTATCAGAATCTGCAATTTTTTGGCATGCACATAAGGCATTCAGCAGGGGTGTGCTCATACAAATGGGCACGCAGGCGAAAAAAGAGGAGGACGCAGCAAATTGACCAACTCACTAAGTACATTAAATTGCTAGATTCCCCAAATCAGTCTCATCTCTCTCAGAGTTTGAAAATTAGGTATATGACCCTAAGAAAAGAACTTAGAGCAGTACTACTAGATACATTTGAAAAGCATCATCACAAACTAAAAGCAAGATACACCTACTTTTGTGGATAAGCTCATAGCAAATCGGAACATATCTACCTCGGAGGTCTATAACCCCCCTTCTACCGTCCCTTCTTCAGTCTCTAAAGCCTGAAACAAGGACATCCCACTAGACAACTTTTCTCACTTACTATCATTACGATTCCTCTCCCATCTTCCTTTTATTTTTGCTTTTGTTGTTTTAGTAAAAATAAAAAACTGCCCTATAAGCATAGATTATATTATTAATATTTAAATAACATATTTGTTGTTTGCTTGAATTTTTCCCTTTTTTTCTTTCCAATATCAAACAAATCTTGGAGGAAAACTTGGTTTAAACTACTTCATAGAGCATATGTACCCTACACCACCCCATGGGATTCGCCTAGGGAGAAGCTTTGCCCTCTTTGCAAGGAACATTGCCCTACACTGTTCCACCATCTATGGTTCTGCCCATCAATAGCTGTGTTCTGAAACTAAGTTCAGTCCTACGTGTTAGGCATAACTAAGGTCGCAATACCCATGAATCCCACACTTATGCTTTTCGCCTGCGACCAAAACACTCCTGATCAAGGGGCCCATACCCCCTCTGGAACTCATCACCTTCCTTAATGGATTTCCATCTGTTTACTCACAGCACGGATGACTATCCTCAAACATTGGATATAATCTCAACCCCCCTCCATTACGGAGGTAAGGAGGGAACTGAAACTGCTGCCATACAGAGAACAACTAGAGGTATGTTCACACAAATTGGGCTCGGAAAAACATTTCTCCCAACAATAGCAGACTTTCATAAATGCAACTTTCCAGGAAGACAAACAATTATCCTTACGATCTCCTTACATTTATGAGATATGGCATTCTACATATCACACTCTCCACCCTGGACGTACCTCTCCAATGGATTAAACAACCTCATAACCTACAGCCAGATCGAATATGGACCAACAAGGTGATATTACGTTAAACTCCCTGCAGCCCCATCCTCTCCCCCTTTCCTCCTCCCGCTATAAGTGTAACTCAGAACCTAAGTTTAGACAGTAAACCTATAGGTATCTCTGTCACTTTGATTTTGTAGTTCTTTAGATTTTGACTTATACCAGTTAGCATTTTGGATGCTGATCCTGGCGACCCCTCCTCCTCCTGATTCCAGAGGGGCGACAGACACAGAGGTCACACCTCTCCAGCCAAGCTTCCTTATATAATAATAGGTCATAGTCGATAGTTTCTTTGAACTCTATTGATGTCAAATATAATGTGCTATTGTCCTCCGGTACATAACCCTGTTCAGATCTTATTTCATGCTTCATAGGCATATGTTATACCAGTATTACTTGTATCGCTTTCTTGAATACAAATAAAATATGTTTAAAAAAACAAAAAGCAAGATACTATGCCACCAGCAACAAAGCGGGCAAGGCCATGTCGATGCGAGTCTGAGGACAGCGCATCAAATCCAAGATCCCCTATATGTATCATCCCACCAATAATGAAAAATTACAAGATACCCAGGCAATAGCCAATGTCTTCAGCTGTTACTACAGCTCCTTGTACAATATTAAGGAAGACTCCCGAAACACTCAGCCTACACCTAAAAGTATAAACCAATTCCCTGAGGATATCAACCTTCCCTCACTATCCCCTAGCCAGTTAACTGACCTTAACACCCCATTTACCTCATCTGACATTTCAAAAGCCATTGACTCCCTGCCAAATTGCAAATCCCCAGTCCAGATGGCCAGTTGGGGAATACTACAAATTTCTTAAAAATACTCTGGCCCCTCACCTATGTCAGGTATTTAATGATGCTGCCTCCTTCTCAACCTTTCCGGCAGAAATGCTAAAAGCCATGGTCATTACACTACCAAAACCTGGCAAGGAACCTAACATGCCCCAGAACTTTTGCCAGATCTCATTACTCAATATAGACATTAAACTATACGCCAAAATAGTAGCGACACGACTGATGGCATATATACCCTCACTTATACACAGAGGTCGGGTAGGGTTTACTAAAGGAAGACAATGAGCAGACGCAACAAGGTGACTAATTGATGTCATACATTTTGTAGGAACGCACCAGAATACCTTCGCTGCTCCTCTCTTTTGATGCAGAGAAGGTGTTTGACAGGGTTCTTTGGGGATACCTCAAGGCAGTTCTAGGTAAATTTGCATTTATGGGTAAGATCCTGTCCATCATATCTGCTCTATATGATCAGCTCTCAGCACAGATATACATAGATGAAATGCTATCTCAACTCTTCCGTATATCAAATGGCATGCAACAGAGATGCCCCCTATCTCCTTTATTTTTTAATCTAGTTATTGAGCCACTGGTGGCATGGATTCACTATGACCCACCTATTTCAGGGATCAAGGTAGGAAAATTGGACCACCGAATAAGTTTCTCTTACCTCCCTTCCACGAATCCAAAGCATACTAGCAGACTTTGGAGCAATCTCCTATCACAAAGTCAATAATACAAAATCTCATATTTTAGACTTAGGATTAGATGGGATAACTAATTTCTCTCCTTTTAAACAACAATTTTAGTCTGACCTACAATCCCTATCAAAGTTTGAATTCTTCTGGACGTGTTGCCTAGCAGCATTCAAAATGCTTGTATTACCCAGACTTCTATACTTACTTAGATCCCTCCCAATATGCATTCCCAAATATTATTTTAGATCATTACAAACCAACATGAATAGATACCTATGGCAAGGTAAGAAACCCCATTGTGCATACAATACGTTAATTTAAACACAGATCCATGGGGGGCTCACCCATGCCAGATTTAACAGACTAGTACTATGCGACTATCTTGACGCAATTGAAAGACTGGTTCCTTCCATCCCCAAATACATTATGGGGGGAACTAGAACACGCAGCAATACCGTATGTTAATTTAATGCTTTGGCTCTTTAGCAGACATACTGAATCGACTGTCCCTGTTTATCTTCTTCCTACAGTTAAAGCCTCTGTCCTAGCCTGGAAGACGATAACATACACTTGGAGGGATACTCCTACCACTAAAACTGAACCCTCCCTTATCTATCCTTAAAATCCTAATACCTGACATCCACCTCTCTTCATGGACAAAAGACCCTAACACTATGGTTGGTTCATTATACCAAAAATGGTCTCTTAAATAATTTACCCAACTTAGAAGGGAACTAAAACTCCAATATCCTGACTATTACCAATAACTCCAGACAGCACACTGTCTCCAACATAACCCCCAAATCTGTGCTTCCATTCCCATCTGTATATGGACTTCAACCATAAACCTGACTAAGGGAATATCGACCATTTACTCTACACTTTAGGATCCAGACACACCTACTTAATGGTCGCTAGCCCAAAAGTGGTATTTAACTCCAGTGATTCTGGCAAAATATAAGGGGAACACTTCACCTAAATGCTGGAGGGGTTGTGACCAAATAGGAACATTGAAGCACGTTCTTTGGAATTGCCCCTATTTACATACATACTAGAAAAATGTCTTATCACTAATAGCTAGAGTCACAGGTAACTATATACCCCCCCTTCCAATTTAGCAAGTCTCAATACAAACCATATCTCTCTGGCAAACCACAAGATCATTATACATATACCTTGTATTTTGCAGCCAGACTCTCATTGACTAGACTTTGGAAAGTCAGTACTCCTCCAACACTAAATTAGGTTATTACATTGATTCAAACGCATTACACATACAAGCTTCTGATCACAATAAATAAAGCCAAATACCTTTGGGAACACAATCAGAATATTTCAGCCTCCTGGCTAGGGATGAGCTTTGAGTTCGAGTCTGAGTCGAACCCATGTTGCGAACGTTATGGGCCGTTCGCGCCAAATTCGAGTGGCGCGTCACGGCCCATAATTTACTGCGGCATCACAGTGCATTGCTGGCTGATGAATGGCCAAGCATGCACTATGACCCGCATGCTTGGCCAATCACAGTGCCGTCTGCACAGAGCCATGGTGGCTTTTGCCAATTATGGCTCAGGGGTTTAGTACACGCCCCACACTATATAAGGCCGCCTGCATGGCAGCCTTGTGTAGTGTGTTGCGGCGGAGAGAGATAGACAGAGAGACAGTGTCATTTGATTTAAGTTAGATAGAGTAGGCAGGCAAGTCAGTTAGCTGCACTTACAGTGTATTGTGTATTGTGTATATATATATATATATATATATATATATATATATATATATATATATATATGCATCCTAGTGGTGTGTGTGTGTGTGTGTGTGTGTATATATATATATATATATATATATATATATATATATATATATACATATATACATATATACAGTATATACATACACACACACACACACAGTGTGCACCTAAAGCTACCTGAAGAAAATTGGTGGTGTTCTGATCCTATTAGTACCACAGGCAGACAGCTACAGTATTTACAGTTAGTGTACTGTGTCCTCTGCACAGTGTGCACCTAAAGCTACCTGAAGACAATTGCTGTTGTTTTGATCCTGTTAAAACCACAGGCAGGCAGCTGCAGTATTTACAGTTAGTGTACTGTGTCCTCTGCACAGTGTGCACCTAAAGCTACCTGAAGAAAATTGGTGGTGTTCTTCTGATCCTATTAGTACCACAGGCATGCAGCTACAGTATGTGTACTTTGTCCTCTGCATAGTGTGCACCTAAAGCTACCTGAAGAAAATTGGTGGTGTTCTTCTGATCCTATTAGTACCACAGGCAGGCAGCTACAGTATTTACAGTTAGTGTACTGTGTCCTCTGCACAGTGTGCACCTAAAGCTACCTGAAGACAATTGCTGTTGTTTTGATCCTGTTAAAACCACAGGCAGGCAGCTGCAGTATTTACAGTAAGTGTACTGTGTCCTCTGTACAGTGTGCACCTAAAGCTACCTGAAGAAAATTGGTGGTGTTCTTCTGATCCTATTAGTACCACAGGCATGCAGCTACAGTATGTGTACTTTGTCCTCTGCATAGTGTGCACCTAAAGCTACCTGAAGAAAATTGGTGGTATTCTTCTGATCCTATTAGTACCACAGGCAGACAGCTACATTATTTACAGTTAGTGTACTGTGTCCTTTGCACAGTGTGCACCTAAAGCTACCTGAAGACAATTGCTGGTGTTCTCATACTAATACTACAGACAGGCAGCTGATTCTGCTAGCTGCAGTATCAGTATATATATATATATATATATATATATATATATATATATATATACATCCCAGCTTTGTGAAGCTACATCTCACTGCAGGCCATTAGTATGTCTGGAAGGCCAACAAGGAGAGGCAGACAGTCACAAGCCAATAAAAGAGGGCAAGCAGGCTCTCTGTCTAGAGGCAACAGTGCTGGTCGTGGAGACGGTGCATCCTCATCAGCACATGGCTGTGGGACACGCTTGTCCTTTTTTTTCCGCAGCTGGCTGTGTTGAGCCGCAACATGCGGAAGACTTGGTAGAGTGGATGACCAAGCCGTCCTCATCCTCCTCATCCTCTCTCACCCAGGCTCCTGAGGAGTCCCTCGAACTATTTGACCACAGTGTTGGGTACATGCTCCAGGAGGATGCCCAGCGTTTTGAAGGCTCCAATGATGGTACCCAGCTAGAGGAAGGCAGTAATGTGAGCCCAGAGAGAGGGGGTGCCCAAGAAGGACAACAATCTGGCAGTCATGTTCCCCCAGCTGCAGCATACTGCCAGGTTTGCTCCAGTGATGAGGAGGTAGGGGATGATGAGGTCACTGACTCCACGTGAGTGCCTGAAAGGAAAGAGAAGGAGGAGGCACCTCTCCAATAAGGCAGGATGCCCTCCAGGGGCCAGCTTAAGGGCAACACACCTACTGCATCACATCGCAGAGTTCCGCATGTGCAGGGCGCTGCTGTCTCTGCGCGTTATTCCAAAAGTTCTTTGATGTGGGCCTTTGAGACGAATGCATCAGATCCCACCGCTGCTATTTGCAACATATGTCTCAAACTTATCTCATGTGGCCAAAACATCACCAGCTTGGGCACCACATGCTTGACCAGACATACCCTGTTTCTCTGAAAATAAGACCTAGTGTGATTGTCGGTGATGGCTGCAATATAAGCCCTACCCCCCAAATAAGCCTTAGTTAAAATCCTTGTAGGTGTTATTTTCAGGGTAGGGCTTATTTTCGGGGAAACAGGGTAGGGCTTGTTTGGGGGGTAGGGCTTATATTGCAGCCATCACTGACAATCACGCTAGGTCTTATTTTCGGGGAAACAGGGTATGTCGACCTGCCATGCAATTTGTTGGCAAGCTTACTTAAAAGACCCACACCAAAGAACAAAGCGGACCTGTCCTTGCTCCTCATCAGCTGGGATCTCCAACCCCACTATACCTTCAGTCCTCTCTGAAACCTGCACTGAGAGGAATGAAGGCAAATTTCCCTGCCCCAGCTGCTGCACAGCCGAAATCAGTTCGCTCCCAGCCATCCACATGCCCAGCGGTTGAATGCTAGCTTGGCTAAATTGCTAGCACTTCAACTGCTGCCTTTTCAGTTGGTAGACTCTGCCCCCTTCCGTGAGTTTGTGGAATGTGCAGTTCCTCAGTGGCAGGTTCCCAAACAGCACTTTTTCTCATGGAAGGCATTTCCGGCTCTCTACCGGCATGTGGAAGGCAATGTCTTGGCCTCGCTGGACAGGGCGGTCAGTGGTAAGGTGCATATTACTGCTGACTCATGGTCCAGAAGGCATGGACAGGGACATTACCTATCACTGGGTGACTCTTCTGGCAGCTGGGAAGGATGCAGGACAGGGTGCAGTAGTGTTGGAGGTTGTTCCGCCACCACTCCTCCAAAATTCTACTAGTGGTGATTCTGCCACACCTCTCTCCTCCACCCCCTCCTCTTCTTCCTCCATGGCCTCTTCCTGTCCTGATTTGTCCTCGGAAATAACGGTGCTCTGTAGGTGTTCAAGGGGCTACGCAAGCATGCAGGCAAAAAGATGCCAAAGGTGCTTGAGCTGGTGTGCTTGGGGGACAGGAGCCACACTGGGGCAAAAATTCTGTCAGCTCTGCAGGGGCACGTTCAGAGGTGGTTAACGCCACACCAGCTTAAGCTAGATATGGTTATTTGCGACAATGGCACTAACCTCCTCTCCGCCCTCCGACAGGGACAATTGACCCATGTGCCCTGTTTGGCTCACGTCCTTAACTTGGTGGTGCAGCGGTTCTTGGGCAGGTACCCGGGCTTACAGGATGTCCTGAGGCAGGCCAGGAAAGTCTGTGTGCATTTCCGCAGGTCATATAATGCCAGTGCTCAGCTGGCTAACGTCCAAAAGGAATTTAACCTGCCCAAGACCCGCCTAATGCCCACCAGGTGGAACTCAACGTTGGCCATGCTGCAGCGGCTGCACACGCAGCAAAGCACCATCAATGAGTACCTATGCGACTATGGCACCAGGACAGGGTCAGGGGACCTTGGGTTTTTTTCCCCATGCCAGTGGGCTATGATCAGGGATGCATGCACTGTCCTGTCACCATTTGAGGAGGCCACGAGGATGGGGAGCATTGACAGTGCATGCATCAGTGACACTGTCCCTCTTGTCCACCTGTTGGAGCACACGCTGCGTGGAATAATGGACAGGGCACTCGAGGCAGAAAAGAGGGAGGAAGAGGAGGACTTCCTTACCTCTTAAGGCCTCCTTTATCCAGACAGTGTTCCTGCGTGCCCGCCGATCACATGGAAAGAGGAGGAGGAGGATCCTATCCGCATGGGGATGGAGCCTGGCACTCAGCATCAGCAACAGTCTTCAAGGGATCATTTACAGTCCCAAGAAACCGATGAACTTGTACATGGCTGGGAGGAAGTGGCTGCGGATCATGTCATCCTTAGTGACCCAGAGGACTCTGGACCTAATGCCTCAGCAAACCTACGCTGCATGGCCTTCCTGATCCTGCAAAGCCTGCGGAAGGATCCTTGTATTCGTGGTATCAAGGGGAGGGATGATTACTGGCTGGCAACCCTCCTTCATCTACATTACAAGGGTAAGGTTGCGGACCTTATTTTGCCGTCGCAGAGGGAGCAGAGGATGAAACATCTTCAGGAGGCCTTGCAGAAAGGTTTGTGCAACGCGTTTCCAGAGCCTGGGAGGTTACAATTTCCTGGTCCTCCTGGACAACGTGTTGCTGAGGCTTCGGTCAGTCAAAGAAGGAGCGGTGGAGAAGGTGGCCATCTGACCGATGCATTCAGATAATTTTTTAGTCTGCAGCCCCAAGGTCTGATCGGTTCCAGCAACCATCGCCAGCGACTGATTCACATGGTGCAGGATTACATAGGGGTAGGATCAGACTTTCCCACCGAAAATCCTCTGGGTTACTGGGTCTTGAGGATGGATCACTGGCCAGAGCTTGCACAGTATGCAATTGAGCTACTGGCCTGTCCTGCATCCAGCGTTCTTTTGGAACGCACATTCAGTCCTGCTAGAGGCTTTGTAACGGATCACAGGGTGCGCCTGTCCACCAAATCGGTCGATCGGCTGACCATCATAAAAATGAATTAGTCTTGGATCACCAGCTACCAAGCACCTGATGCTGATGTAACCGATTGATTTTTTTTTAATGTGAGATCCCTTCAAGACTGCCAATGCTGATGCTGAGTGACTATCCTGTTATGCTGAGTGACAATCCTGTTATGCTGAGTGACAATCTCTTCCTTCTCAATTTTCATGCTGATAGCTTGTAAGAACATTTTTGGTTCTGGGCACCACCACCAGTGGTCAAGGCCCAATTTTTCTGCCCCTGTTTAACAGGTTCATGTAATTACAATTTTTGATGCAATACTTTGCAGCAAGGCTCATTCCTGCGCTCCAACTATAGTATCTGTGAGGGGTTGCAGTGTTGTGGCACCAGCACCAGTGCCCAAGGCCCAATTTTTCAGCCCCTGTTTAACAGGGGCATATAATTACAATTTTTAAAGCAATACTTTGCAGCAGGGCTCATTTCTGCGCTCCAACTATAGCATCTGTGAGGGGTTGCAGTGTTGTGGCACTAGTGCCTAAGGCCCAATTTTTCTGCCCCTGTTCAACAGGGACATGTAATTACAATTCTTGATCTAATATTTCACAGCAGGGCCCATTCCTGTGCCCACCAAGAGTAACTGTGAGGGCTTACAGTGTTGTGGCAACACCACCACCAAAGGCCCAATTTTTCTGACCCTGTTCAACAGGTGCATGTAATTACAATTCTTGATATAATATTTCACAGCAGGGCCCGTTCCAGCGCCCACCAAGAGTAACTGTGAGGGCTTACATTATATATATATCTCTATATAGGGCAGGCCCCTACTTTCAAACATCCAACTTACAAACGACTCCTACTTGCAAACGGAAGGAGACAACAGGAAGTGAGATGAAATCTACCCCTAGGAAGGGAAATTCTCTCCTGTAAGAGTTAATATGGGAAAAACGTGTCTCCTCTTCACTGATGCTTTACCACCAATCCTTGTTTCACTAAAACCCCCAAATTTTCAAAAAACATTTGTCATTGGGACAGAAAGTGAGGTGAAATCTTCTGAAGAGGTGCACAGACAGCAAAACAAATGTTACAGTGGTGATATCCCTTCCCTATGTTTCCAAAAAAGCTTAAAAATAGATTTTTTGGCTGGAGTTACACTTTAAAAATGTACCAGTTCAAAATTACAAACAGATTCTACTTAACAACAAACCTACAGTCCCTGTCTTGTTTGCACCGCCTGTATACTGCTGTTCAGAGTATAGGGCCTGGGGGCCCCACGCCCTTCCTTTTTTTTAATTTGGGTGCGGGGTTCCCCTTAGTATCCATACAAAACCCAAAGGGCCTGGTAATGGACTGGGGGGGGTACCCATGTAGTTTGTCTCACTGATTTACATCCATATTGCCCGGGACCCGACATAACATTAAAGCCGCAAGCAGTTTTAAATGACTTTTATTCCTTTACAAATGTCATTTTGTGCAGGGACTGTTCTAAGAACAGGAAACACGCACCATTTCACAGGCATACTATAGACACCCCCCAGGTACAATATTTAAAGGAATATTTCACTTTTTTTTTCACTTTAAGTACTATTAAAATCACTGTTCCTGAAAAAAAGGCCGTTTTTTAAACTTTTTTTCGCTTTGATACATGTCCCCTGGGGCAGGACCCGGGTCCCCAAACCCTTTTTAGGACAATAACGAGTCCCATAGACTTTAATGGGGTTCTAAAGTTCATGCGAACTTTTGATCCGTTCGCAGGTTTTGGTGCGAACTGAACCGAGGGGTGTTCGGCTCATCCCTACTCCTGGCTTACTTTCTTGCCACACGGCTGCTTCAGGCCACCAGCCTAGGCCTTAGGTCTGGTCCTCAGACCAAAAGTTCCTTATGCCGTGTACACACGGTCAGACTTTTCAACCGGACTTGTCCAACGGACGCCGACGGACCAAATCCGGCGGACAATCCGATCGTGTGTGGGCTTCACCGGACCTTCAGCGGACTTTTCCAGTCGCAAATCTGACGGACTTTAGATTTGGAACATGCTTCAAATCTTTACGTCGTAACTCCGCCGGACCCAGAAATCCGCTTGTCTGTATGCTAGTCCGACGGACAAAAACCCACGCTAGGGCAGCTATTGGCTACTGGCTATCAACTTCCTTATTTTAGTCCGGTGTACATCATCACGTACGAATCCGTCGGATTTTGGTGTGATCGTGTGTAGGCAAGTCCGGTCATTAGAAAGTCTGTTGAAAGTCCGCCAAAAGTCTGTCGAAAGTCTGTCGGACGGGCTGTCGGACTTTTGTAGCTGAAAAGTCCGACCGTGTGTACACGGCATTAGAGTCAAGCTCTCTCCCATCTTACTCCCAATCAGCTCCTTGCTGTTTTGTCATAGACTACATCTGCCTCCTGCAGACATGCATGCTCTGGCTGCCCCATGCAGCCTCTGACTCCTGCAGAGGAATGGGAGTCCACATGACTATTGGGTGGGGCCCTGAGCCAACGTCAGGTCACAACTAAATAGCCCAGCACACAGCTGTGCAATCAGTGTGCCTGTTTCTCCAAAATCTGGCATAAACCAGCAATCTTCCAGGTAGCACGGGGTCCCACTGCCACAATATATATTATTATTATTATTACTCTAACCTCTCCTCAGGTGATTTGATGGAAAGACCTGTCCAAGAAACGCACTAATATTTGTTTGCTTTATTCTGTTTCATTTTCTGTACTTATTTTGTATGTTAACTGACATCGTTGAATGCAAACTGTTTACTAATACATTTTTTTGATGCATACTGCTGTTTTTATGTATTAATGTCAGTGTACTATTTCAAATACAATAAAAATCTATTAAAATAAAAAGAGATATTGGTCTAAAGTTGGCTGGTGACATGGGAGATTTACCCAGTTTGGGTAATGTAATAATGAGGGCTTCCAGTTCTTCTTTTGGGATAGATCTGATGTGGCTAATTTGTTAGTATAGTTACTTAGATATTGGAGAAGGGTTGGTCTAAATGTTTTGTAATTTTCACTAGTATATCTGTCCAGGCCTGGTGATTTAGGAGAGGGGAGGTTTTGAATAACTTTGTCAATTTCTGAAGTGGTAAAGGGTTGTGATAATGAAGTTGCTTGATCTCTTGAGAGTTTGGGAAGGTTTAATAAATCTAAGAATTTGTTCAGTAGTAGGTGGGGCAAACTCTTAGGAGTCCTTCAAGTTACATAGTGATGCATAGTATCTACTAAAAGCATTGGCTATATCTAAAGGAATAATGAGTTTACCTAGAGTAAAATCATTGAGGTAGGCGATTTTAGATTGATGTCTTGATGACATTTAACCACAGCCCCAGAAGATTTTACCCCCTCCCTGACCAGAGCACTTTTTACAATTTGGCACTGCGTCACTTTAACTGACAATTGCGCGGTCATTCGACACTGTACTCAAACAAAATTTGCGTCCTTTTTTTCCCACAAATAGAGGTTTTTTTTGTGGTATTTGATCACCTCTGCGTTTTTTTTTTTTTTTTTTGCGCTATAAACAAAAAAAAAAACAATATTTTTTACTTTTTGCTATAATAAATATCCCCAATTTAAAAAAAAAACATAAAAAAAAAAATTCTTCATTAGTTTAGACCAATATATATTCTTCTACATATTTTTGGTAAAAAAAAAATCACAATAAGTGTATATTGATTGGTTTGCGCAAAAGTTATAGCATCTACAAAACTATTGCGACAGACAGATCGGAGACTTTTGACGCTTTTTTGGGACCATAGGCATTTATAGTGATCAGTGCTATAAAAATGCACTGATTACTGTGTAAATGTCACTGGCAGGGAAGGGGTTAACACTAGGGGGCGACTTGTGTGTTCCCTCAGTGTGTTCTAACTGTATGGGGATAGGATTGACTAGGAGAAGAGACATATTGTTTTTCCTACTTAGTAGGAACAAACAATATGGCTCCTCTTCCCTGACAGCACAGGGATTTTTGTGTTTACACACACATATCCCCGTGCTGGCACACGTGCGTGGCCGGCGGTGGTCATACCCGCCGGCCACGTGCATCAGGTCCCCCAAAGTGCAGGAGGTTGGTATAATAAAGTGTTTCTTCTGAAAAAACAGGATATTACACTGTAAAGCCTGCCTCCACAGGGATGAGTGCTTATGTGGGCCCTTTAATGCCGCATACACACAAGCGGACTTTTCGACCGGACTGGTCCGACGGACCAAATCCGGCAGACAATCCAACCATGTGGGCTTCATCTGACTTTTTCTGTCAACAGTCTGACGGACTTTAGATTTGGAACATGCTTCAAATCTTTCCGCCGTAACTCCGCCGGACCCAGTTCCTAACGAGAAATCCGCTCGCCTGTATGCTAGTCCAACAAAAAAACGACGTATGCTTAGAAGCAATTACGACACGGAAGCGCACGGTCTGGTAAAACTAGTGTTCATATTGTAGCTAGCA
Source organism: Lithobates clamitans (assembly GCA_037952925.1). NCBI lineage: Eukaryota > Metazoa > Chordata > Amphibia > Anura > Ranidae > Lithobates > Lithobates clamitans. The sequence continues at coordinate 479,413 of JBBGZY010000895.1, read as the reverse complement.
CAATCCTCATGCTGCAAATTCTGTGATCGTTGAATGCAGCGCATTAATTGTCTTCTTTATAATGCTAGAAGAACAAAGTTGTTTTGCTGCTCATATTCACACAGAGTTCTCACAAACTGATTTCTGGATTATTTCTCTTTGATCTCATGAATGATATTGTATTTTTTAAAAGCCCCATCTCCATACTAATGTTTACACATTTGTTTTTTGGAGTCATCTTTTATTATTTTTTATTTCAACAAGATCTTTTTTTTAGGATTGTTCCCAAATTATTTTATAGTCATCTCCATATAGATATATATATTTTTTTTTTGGTGTAAAGTTACCACAAGAACCTTTTTTTTTTTTTTTTTTTTTTTTTTTATAGGTGTATAAAAAAAAGAACAAGATATTTGTTTTTTTGGAACCTCAAGGAGGTTGTTGTCCCTTGTTAATTTGACATTGTCTTTTAAAAATGTATTTTAATAAAAATGAAAGTAAAATAAAGATGAAGTCAATGCTGGAGAAACTTTTGGAATTTGTGAAGCCTTTTGGCCCCAGGCCACACATCAATTCTGTGGAAAAGAAAATTGGGATCTTGAGGAGTCCATATAATAGGGAGCACAATCTGGTCCAGGTATCCCGGAGATCAAGAGCAGCAGCAGATGACATATGTCCCCAGGCTGTGGTACTACACCAGCCTGAGTCTTCTGTCAGACCAGACTGAAGCCAGGTCATCACAATCTTCTCTTCGCTGCAGCCTTCCTTCCACGCTGCCCTGCACCCTTCCCTGCAGCCTTCCCTCCACGCTGCCCTGCAGCCTTCCTTGGAGGCTGTGGCTCTGGTGGTTGACTTGTAGCAGGAGGAGGAGGAGGAGGGGGGCTTGCTCATTTATTTGGGTGTTGACAGTTAGCTCGCCCTTCAGCCCCTTGTGAAGGACATCAGAAAAAGGTTTTTCACACAGGAGGCGTTGGCCCTTCTCCATTTCGAGCAACCTGTTGACTATATAGGAGCCATAGCCCTCTTCAGCTTCAGGGGGGCTCTTGAGGAAATTTGTAGCTTCTCTCATGAGGCGCAGTGATGCCTCCTCTGTCACCGTCCCCTTTCTGGGCCTTTTTGTTTGAAGGCGGAGGGGAGGCACCTGCGATTGTGTGAGGCTCCTACTGGCCCAGCCACCTCCTGGCTGACACTAACCCCTGCCTCCTCCTGGCTGTCACTGGGCCCATCCTCCTCCTGCCTGCCACTTGCCACACCTTCCTCCTGGCTGAGCTCATCCTGTGTATAAAAAAGGGACATAGTTTTAGTTTTTGGTTCATCAATCGCACACAAATTTCAGCTTAAGACTTGCAAATTCAATGTTAATACATATAAAAGAGTATCATTCTGACACCAGCATTTTTTCAAGCTGGTGACAAACATTTTTGGCCACTACTGTCAATTGCTCCTTGGCTTTGGCCAATTACAGCTTTCTGTACACACAGCACTGTGATTGGCCAAGCATGCAGGTCATAGTGCATGCTTGGCTAATCATCAGCCAGCAATGCACTGCAAAGCCGCAGTGAATTATGGGCCGTGACGCGCCACTCGAATGTGGCGCGAGCGACCCATATCGTTCGTAATTCGGCGAACGACCGAACACACGATGTTCGATTCAAACATGCGTTCTACTCGAACACGAAGCTCATCCCTAGTCTGCACATGATGTGAACACTCATTGTTGTCCAGCTGTGTGCGAGACAGGAAGTCCGCCTGAACGTTCTGAACTCCGGGGACTAAGACCACTGAAATATTGACCAGATTTTTCTGGGCCCAGGACATGATGGGCTCGACTTCTTGGAGCATAGTAGATCACTGAAGTTATGTGAATGGACCGATTGTCATCCCCCAAATTCCATTGTTGAACAAACCCTGTCTGAAAAGGGCGTAACCTCCACAGAGACCACTGGACCATGGGGGTCGTAAAGACCATTGTGCCGATAATCTTTAAGCATTGCGAGGCCTTTAGGTGTGAGGAGTTCAGAGCTCATGAGATTCTTCCTCGAATGATGGTAATAAGCGTATTTTTTTTGTATTTTTGTGCTGATGAGGGCCACCACGGCCAGAAGAACTTTTGAGAAGACTCGAGATGAGGTTGTCAGCCCAAAAGGGAGGCAGGTGAACTGCAGATGTTTTTACCCAACATGAAAACGGAGATATTTGTGGAATTCCCCTGCCACAGGCACGTGGAAATAAGCATCTTTTAAGTCTATTGAGATTAATCGTCTGGCTGCAAGGCTTGTTGGATGGTAGACAGTCTCCATTTTGAATCTCTCATACTTTATAAACTTGCTTAAGTGCGTTAGATCTATTACAGGGCACCATGAACCGCTTTTCTTCTGCACCCGGAAGCGAGGGGAGTATACCTCTTGGAACTCGCCTTTCGGGACAGGCACCACGGCCTCTTTTACTATCAGTGACTCCATGTAGGACAGTAACACCTGTTTCTTTTTCTTCTGACTGTGGAAGTAGAGTAAATAAATCTGGGGTGAGGAATACTGGTGAAGGACCATGTATGGCCTGTGGAGACCGTCTTGATGGTCCAGTAGTCCAAGATTGAGGCCACCCAGACGTGTCGAAAGAGAAGCAGACGCGCCCCCACCCGACCCGCCTGGGCGGGCCCAATCTCAAAATAACTTAGCAGGCTCTCGTCAACTGGACGCCTGGCTCTTAGCGGGTTTCTGGAAGGATGCCTGTCTTCTGCTCCAATTTCTTCTGATGTTTTAGCCGGGCCTTTAAGAGCGGGTTTCCCTTGAATGCTCAGTACTGTGTCTTCTGTGCTGGGGCCTCTTTTGACCGAACAGACGCCTATTCTGAGGCAGGAAGCCCGACTTCCCATCTGTGGCCCAAGCTATGGCGGTATCCAGCTAATCACCAAACAGCGAGGACCCTTCAAAGGGAATTCTACACCAGGGTTGCTTGGAAGCTGGATCGGCGAGCCAGGGGCGCTTGGCCGTGACCGAGGACAGCATAGTCCGGGCCGACAGGCGGATAAGGTCGATTGAAGCTTCCCCCAGGAAAGCCACTGCCAGCTTCAGCTCCTAGACTGCTGAGCCCCTGGCCAGTTCTTCTGAGACTCCTCTGAGCACGAAGTCTATGTTCTCTGTCCAGACCTCCATGGCCTTGGACATGACCGCAAGGTCCAAAGTGGGTTTGCAAGCCATCACGGCTGACTCGTGGATCTTTTGAAGGTCTTGGTCTATTCTTCTCTCAAGCCCATCTTTGAACAATTCCACATCTTCCAAAGGAAGAGTGATGTGTTTAGCTAGTCGCATCAAAGCTGCGTCTACGAGGGGAGCGTTTTCCAGATATTTCACTTCCTCTGCCTTGAAGGGGTATAATCTGGAGGTTTTACTTGACATAGAGCTCTTCTTATCTACCTTGCTCTATTCCTCATCAATAATATTCAGAAAGGAGTGGAAAATTGAAACAATCTTTCCCCAGATGTTAAAGAATTTTCTCTGCTTAGCCGGGGGAGTAGAAGAATCTTCCCACTTAAGGGCCTCTTTGACCACTTTAATTCGTGGGGAAACCAGGGTAAAGTCGAAGCCACCGAAAAACTCATCTCCCTCCATCTTGCTGTGTGAGGAATCAGGGGAGGAATCATAAGGCTGGGATGGGCCCGACTCCTCCTGGGCCTTGTCAGCCAGGAAACCAGATAGTGTGGTGGACTGGCTCCGTGTGTGAGATGTACCCCACTCCTTGAGGGATTGTTGCACCACTGGTTTGACTAGCAACTCAATTCGCTGGTTTTCAGCCTCTTTTTCCCCGACCAGCTTGGCATAACAAGGCTCACATAAGGACTTGCCTTCAGGGACTCAGGTCCCACAACCCCAGCATGATCTGCGATCAGAGTGGCTGTTGTGGTGGTGGGTGTGGTGTTTAGAGGAGGAATGGGAACCTCTACTCTGTTGGGAGCAGGAATGGGAACATCTCCTCTGTTGTTGGGTCGTAGACGAAGAGTCACGTCTGGACCTGTACGAAGAAGGTGGGCGCTGCGGCCTGGCAAGGTCACTGTTGTCTTGGACAGTAAGCTGATGGTCTGACCTGAAATGGCTAAAAAAGGAAATCTGTCCATTTCCGCATGGTCCTGGCCCCCCTTCTCATGCCCCACATACCTAGAGCGTGAGGGCTGGCAGCATGGAGGCGGTGATCTGTCCATGGCACCCTGGCGGACGATTAGGTGATGATCCTGCAGCTTGTAGGAGCACTCCCATGTCCTGGAACAAAGGAGTACATATAGCAGTGCAGCTTCCCCTTTAAGAGGTATCTTAGCCCCCTCCCCCTCTACCATGGCCCCATGCCGAAGCTTACCTTGACCTGGGAGCCTGGCGCTTGGAGGAGCTGATGCAAAGCTGCCTACAGTAATCCTCGGTTTGACAGGGTTCTCAGGGATTCAAATATCCCTGCCGGAATGACGTCAACGCTGCGCCTGGACTGCGCCGAGGCGACTCATCGTAGGATGTCTGCGTGGCCGCCGGATCCCTGGCCCCAACGCACATGTGCAAAACCAAGCCTCGGCTTCGCAGTAGCGCACCAGGACCGCGACCTGCAAGAGGGAGCCTCATCCTGGAACACAGGCATTCCAGGCACCGTAAAGGCAAAAGAAAAAGAAAAGGGGGGAAGAAAATTAAGGCACATGAGGGGGAGACAAACAGGAGCATTATATACAGAAACTGCTGCCATGGAGGAACTTCAGACCTGCCAGCCGATCCACCACGCCCGGACATACGAAGGCCATCCCTACCACAGGACACAGGGGCCTAGAGCCGCATAGCCGCCCGTGGCTGGGCCCTGGGCTATATTGATCATGCCCAGCATCAACCTCGATCGATTTGGACGTCGGTAACGTAAGTGCGTCACTTGTAGGTCCAATGAGGAGGACAAAAAAGGAATGCAGTCTCTAATGTTGAGCTCAAATTTATGGGAGTGGGGTCCTAGAGCATTGGAGAGGAGGCGGGGTTAACCCACACGTAGTCTGCCACGGAGTCTGTCAGGAAAACAGGATTTTCTTAAGCACATGAGGATAAGCAAAGTGAACAGTGTTTCACTTTATGCATTGTTATTCACCTTGCTAAGGGAAAAGTTGCTACTCCTTTAGAGCCCTTTCACACTGGGGTGGTGGGGGCAGGAAAGCGTCGCTAGTTTTAACGGCACTTTACTACTCGTCTAGCGGTGCTTTGGCGTCACTATTCAGGGCAGGAGAAGGTCGCTTTTAACCCCCTAGAAGGGGTTAAAAAGGGGACAAAAGTGCCCCTTGTAGCTCCATTGCCAAATCGATTTGCAGGCGCTTCGGCAGCGCTGCCCATGCATTCCAATGGGCAAGGATAGTGGAGGAGAAGTGCATACACCACTCGCAAACCGCCCCAAAGATGCTGCTTGCAGGATTTTTTCTAAAGTCTTGCAAGCACACCACCAAAGTGTGAAAACACTCGGGTTTTCACACTGGGACTGCAGATGAGGCATTTTTCAGGCGGTTTACAGGCGCTATTTTTAGCGCTAAATTGTTGAAAAATGCCTCAGTGTAAAAGGGGTCTTAGTAAATCAATCACAGTGAGTGTGGCTAACTTGTTATTTGGGTGATCATTAAGCATTTTATTGACTGAATTTATAAACACTGTGACAACCTGGAGTCTTTATGGCTAAAGGGGTTACATCGATATTAGGTTATGTTGTAACCATTTCATAGTTATTCATAATTTATCATGAATGGTTTCAACTCTTTACACATTAGGGCCACATTCTCCCTGGAATTTTCTTCTAACAGCAGTAAATGCCAGTCTGCTGCCACTCCCAAAATTCAAATTTCTACTGAGATAGTTGCTTTGTACAAGTGTGACTACATGCATTTAGGTGCATTTACCACTGGCTGCATTTATCTACATTTTCTTTCCTGTATCCCCAGAGATGAATGTTTTGTTTTTTTTCTTTATTTTACATGATGCTTTCACACTACCAATAATACCCAGCCCACTACCTATTTCTCTGTGTCTTTGTGGGTAGTTTAACCCACAAATGCACCTATGCATAGAACCTAGGTACAGAGCAAAGCTAGCGCTTTACAATTGTGAGCTTGAGAGGAGAAGAAGATGGAGTGCGGGTTCACATTAGAAAGCACTTTGGGAAACCCGCATTCCGTGCCTGTTCCCGGCACTGCGTTCAAAATGCGGTGTATATGCAATATGCAGGGGGTGTCAGTGTAACGTTTATGACACCCCAAATGCAGATAGAAAACAAAATGTGTTTGCCTGTGTTTACCTGCATGGATCGCATGGTACCAAAGTACCATACGGTTTGGTTGCAGTGTGTTTTTAAAAGTAGTGCATGCGCTAAAAACACACTGCACTCAAATTGCACAGGAACACAAACACCCTGAGGCAGACAATAAAGCACTTGCAGCCTCAAGCAATCACCAGCAGTCAGAAGCACAACTCCTGTTTTTAACTCGCCACTTAGTCAAACTTCCACTTACAGCTTAATTATTTTTTCGTCTATGGTAATTGGTTTATCACAGGTATATTGAGATTGCATTTTTGCGCTATCTAGCAACCAAATCTGTATTTAGTGTGTGTGTGTGTGTATATACACACACACACACACACACACATACACAGTGGGGACGGAAAGTATTCAGACTCCCTTAAATTTTTCATTCTTTGTTATAATGCAGCCATTTGCTAAAATCATTTAAGTTTTTTTTCCTCATTAGTGTACACACAGCACCCCATATTGACAGAAAAACACAGAATTGTTGACATTTTTGCAGTTTTATTAAAAAATAAAAAATAAAATATAACATGGTCCTAAGTATTCAGACCCTTTGCTGTGACACTCATATATTTAACTCAGGTGCTGTCCATTTCTTCTGATCATCATTGAGATGGTTCTACACTTTCATTTGAGTCCAGCTGTGTTTGATTATTCTGATTGGACTTGATTAGGAAAGCCACACACCTGTCTATATAAGACCTTACAGCTCGAAGTGCATGTCAGAGCAAATGAGAATCATGAGGTCAAAGGAACTGCCTGAAGAGCTCAGAGACAGAATTGTGGCAAGGCACAGATCTGGCCAAGGTTACAAAAAATTTCTGCTGCACTTAAGGTTCCTAAGAGCACAGTGGCCTCCATAATCCTTAAATGGAAGACGTTTGGGATGACCAGAACCCTTCCTAGAGCTGTCTGTCCGGCCAAACTGAGCTATCAGAGGAAAAGAGCCTTGGTGTGAGAGGTAAAGAAGGACCCAAAGATCACTGTGGCTGAGCTCCAGAGATGCAGTCGGGAGATGGGAGAAAATTGTAGAAAGTCAACCATCACTACAGCCCTCCACCGGTCGGGGCTTTATGGCAGAGTGGCCCGACAGAAGCCTCTCCTTAGTGCAAGACACATGAAAGCCTGCATGGAGTTAGCTAAAAAACACCTGAAGGACTCCAAGATGATGAGAAATAAGATTCTCTGGTCTTATGAGACCAAGATAGAACTTTTTGGCCTTAATTCTAAGCGGTATCTGCTCATCACCTATCCAATACAGTCCCAACAGTGAAGCATGGTGGTGGCAGCATCATGATGTGGGGGTGTTTTTCAGCTGCAGGGACACGGACGACTGGTTGCAATCGAAGGAAAGATGAATGCAGCCAAGTACATGGATATCCTGGACGAAAACCTTCTCCAGAGTGCTCAGGACCTCAGACTGGGCTAAAGGTTTACCTTCCAACAAGACAATGACCCTAAGCACACAGCTAAAATAATGAAGGAGTGGCTTCACAACAACTCCGTGAGTGTTCTTGAATGGCCCAGCCAGAGCCCTGACTTAAACCCAATTGAGCATCTCTGGAGAGACCTAAAAATGGCTGTCCACCAACTTTTACCATCCAACCTGACAGAACTGGAGAGGATCTGCAAGGAGGAATGGCAGAGGATCCCCAAATCCAGGTGTGAAAAACTTGTTGCCTCTTTCCCAAAAAGACACATGGCTGTATTAGATCAAAAGGGTGCTTCTACTAAATACTGAGCAAAGGGTCTGAATACTTAGGACCATGTGATATTTCAGTTTTTTCTTTTTTAATAAATCTGCAAAAATGTCAACAATGTCAACAATTCTGTGTTTTTCTGTCAATATGGGGTGCTGCGTGTACATTAATGAGGAAAAAAAAATGAACTTAAATGATTTTAGCAAATGGCTTCAATATAACAAAGAGTGAAAAATCTTTATGTTTTAAGAGGCTAAGGAAAGTTTGATAAAAACTTGAAGAAAGCATTGTTTAATATTGGGATTCTCACAGGAAAGAATCATAAGGGTGGGAGGTAGACATTTGCGTTTTTTTATTTCATATTGAAATTCGGACAAATTTTTTGTCATTCGAAATTTTGGATGTGTTTGAATTTCCGAATTACTATATTAATGATTTTAAATGAATCCGAAATAACAAAACCAAATTCCTCTGAATTTCAAATTGAATTCAAAATTGAATTTGAAAACGAGAAAAGAATAAAATAGAATAGAAAATTAGAGAAGAGAGTAAAACAGAACAAAATAGAATAGAAAATAAAATAAAATGGAATAGAAAATAAGGGAATAGAATAGAAAAGAATAGAGTATAAAATAAAAGAATAGAACAATAGAAAAGAATAGAGTAACACAGAACAAAATGGAAAATAAATAAATAATAATATAGAATAGAAAGTAAAGGAATAGAATAGAAAAAAGTAGAACCAATTAGAATAGAATATAAGATAATAGAATGGGCTACAAAATAAAATAAAAGAATATAGAATAGAATAAAATAGAATAAAAGTGAATAGAATAGGATAAAATAGAATATAACCTCCTTCCGAAATATGAATTTTGAATAGAATGAATATGAATTAGAATAAAATAGATTAGAAAAGAATAGAACAGAAAAGAATAGAATTGAAGTGTCAGGAAAGGTTTCACCTGCTGGTGGCACTGTGGCTCCCAGATCTATGGGCTGCAGTTCTGGTGTCCGCAAGAGGGTGTCTCTCAGTGGTTGGGAGAGGATTCACCTGCTGGTGGCACTGTGCTCCCAGATCAGGCTGCAGTTCCTGTGTCCACCAGTGGGTTTTTCTTGGCAGTCAGGAGCTGACATCATCCCCTGCAATCAGGCATCACCTGATGCTGATTGCAGGAAATGTATTTAAACCTTGTGAATGCTATTACACTTTGCCTTGGAATTTTCTCCTTGTGCCCCTGATCTGTGTTCCTGTGTTCCTGTAGCCTGCATTCCGTCTCCTAATCCTGGACTCTGACCCTGATCCTGCAGCCTGATTTTATTCCTACCCGCTCAGTCCGTCTCCTGGTTTCCTTTCCCTGTCCTGTCTTGTTCCGAGCTCTCCCATGCTTGATCCCCCGTGTATGATCCTGGCTCTGGTACGATCACGATTTGGTTATCCCATGCTCTGCACATATTGGATTTAGACTGTCCTTTGTTTTGTGTTCACTGGTTGTTGCTTCACTGGTTGGTTTACCCTATTTACTGTATTGGAGGTGCGTTTTCTTTGTTATTCACTTATCTTTTAATAAATCATATTATTTACACTTTACCTGAGTTTGGTACACTCTGTTGCAGTCCACACATTTCTGGTCACACCGGTCCCTGACATAATACCAAGGCCAGTCCTGACGAGAAGTGGCTGCACACGGAAGCCAGCTTGGTTCTGCCGTTTGGGGGAAAATGCATCCAGAGGAGGTTATTTATTTTTCTTTGCTGGTGATAGACGATAATGAATACCACCACCAGATATTGAAGGAGTGGACCAGTGACAAGCTATTAGAATGTATCCGTCTTGCTCATTCCCTAGTTGATCAGGGCAGTATGTTGTTTGGAGATGTTCAGACTTTGATTCAAGTCTGTGCAGAGTTAGCTTTGTCCAGTACTCCTAAAGGCAGTGATGATTTTACTCCTCATTTCAGTATGGCTCAGGTAGAATCTCTGGTGTGGTTATTGGAGGATGACTCGGTTTATTTCTTTGAGAACTATCATGTTCCCTGCAGGTGTTAGTGGAGTGAGTTAATGCAGTACAGTCTCTGGTTAGACTGGCAGTGTGTAAGTCAAATTTTGTTCAACCTTTACTACAGGCATGGTCAGATATATTGCACTCAGCTTCAGACTGCAACAGCCCATTCCTGCTACCAGAGAACTGTCTGCTCAGATGTCTTTCTCCATCAACCACAGCAACCACAGTTGCAACCCAGTATACCATGCTACCAACTAAGTATCAGCACCCTGTTTGCACCTGCCGCACCTACCCTGCCTTCAACCTATTTACTTCTTCTCTTTATCTGCAACCATCCCACAAAAATCCTCCATAGCAACTGCTTCCTCTGGTTTACCATCCTCCAGCTCTCTTCTTCCACCAGCTGCACCCCCTACTTACAGTCCTGCATTCATATACAAAACTTCAGTGGCTAAACCCAAGAAGAAACAGACGTTTTTCCCAACCTGCACAATTCTGCCACTATCCAATCCTGCCTCCACACCAGCCGATCTGCTTCAGCCTGCCTCCACGCCAGACGATCTGCTCCAGCCTGCCTTCACACCAGCCGATCTGCTCCAGCCTGCCTCTATGATTGCCAATGGGGTTAGGCTAGCCTCTGATGGTCCTGAACCTGATGACCCACCTGAGCTTGCCAATCCTCTTCCTGCTATCCAGCCTGATGTTTTGGTGCCTGCTTTCCAGTCTGATGTTCCAGTGCCCGCTGTCCAGCCTGATGTTCCAGTGCCCGCTGTCCAGCCTGATGTTCCAGTGCCCGCTGTCCAGCCTGATGTTCCAGTGCCCGCTGCCCAGCCTGATGTTCCAGTGCCCGCTGTCCAACCCAATGATCCGGTGCCTGCTGTCCAACCCAATGATCCGGTGCCTGCTGTCCAACCCAATGGTCCGGTGCCTGCTGTCCAGCCCAATGATCTGGTGCTCACTATCCAGCCTGATGATCCAGTGCCCGCTGTCCAGCCTGATGATCCAGTGCCCGCTGTCCAGCCTGATGTGCCTGGGCCCGTTGTCCAGCCTGATGTGCCTGGGCCCGTTGCCCAGCCTGATGTGCCTGGGCCCGTTGCCTAGCCTGATGTGCCTGGGCCTACTGCCTAGCTTGATGTGCCTCGATCCACTGTCCAGCTTGATGTGCTGCTGCCCAGCATGATGTGCCACTGCCCAGCGTGATGTGCCTCTGTCCACTGCCTTGATCCCATGCCTGCTTTGACCAAAGATTAGCTTGATGTTATTGACTCTATGCTTATTGCCCTGCCGGTTGTCTTGCGGAGGGTAGGATTCCATTTGCCATTTGGTCTGACACGTCTGAGTCTTTGTGTACCTGGTATGGGTTACCTGTTCTGCCTAATGTTCTTTTTTCAGTTGCCTCGATTGGGTCCCTCCTACAGTACGTTCCTCCGATGACACCAAAGCCTGGTGGTCCAGACATGCCCTTTACAATTAGTAGCCACGTTCATTTTCGCGACCTTGGTAGGTCACAAAGGTGCTCTGTACATATTGGATTTAGACTGTCGTGTGTTTTGTGTTCACTGGTTGTTGGTTCACTGGTTGGGTTACCCTGCTTACTGTATTGGAGGTGCATTTTCTCTGTTATTCACTTATCTTTTAATAAATCATATCAATTACATTTTATCTGTTTTTAGTACACTCCATTGCCTTCCACACATTTCTGGTCACATCGGCCCCTGACAGGAAGATAATAGAATACTTTCCAAAACAATAAAAAAATTGTGAGCTACGCTATGGTGATGTGAATAGCAAGCAACAGAGGCACTGTGAAAATTTTGGTAAAAAAAAAGAAATTTCCAATGTGTTTGCAACTTTTGATATAGCCCATATACAATCAAACACATGGATTGTGTATTATGGGTTGTAACACACATACGGGTCCTGAGTGCCAAGAGGGCACATTGACATGTGAGTGTACCTTTGGCGGTGGGAACATTGTTATTTTTTAATGTGAAATCATTAATTAACTACCTGCTCGATGAGTTAATCTCTGGGATCTCTTGATACATGTCAATAATTAATCTGGGATCGAATCACTTGGAGGCAAGTAAGGGGACCGGAACCAGTGGCACAGGAGACACCATATCCACACTTAGGCGTATTATGACCCAGCATCTGGGGTCATACATTTCTGGTGAGTGCATAATGTGAAGGGTGGAGTGTGAGCCACTATCACTTATTTAAGCACCGGAGGCACTTTATAAGCACAAGCACAAGAAGGACTTATTTTCACTATATGATGCTGAGTTATAATGTTTAGTATGCATAGCATTTTAAGTAATATTCTGGATATCACACACTTGATGGGACTTTTATTATCATTTTAAAGTTACTTTTTATACATATGAGGAAGGATATACGTGTTTTTGATGGTATATGGGCTATAAGAAGAGTTGCACAACCATTTTGAAAATTTTTATTTTTTCAGCAAAATGTTCACATTGCCTTTGTTGATCACTATTCACGTCACCATAGCACAGCTCACAATTTAGTTAGTTAGTATACCAGGCAAGTACCATCTTGTCTTGAAAGGTCTTGCCCCCAAACACTTTTCATGGCAATACATTGCATATAAGCCTTTAAAATGAACACCTTTGATTTTCCACGTTCCTGTCCCATAGACTTTAACGGTGTTTGCATATTCGCATTTTTTGTCCGTTCGCATGTTCCGGGGGGGGGGGGGCGGGGGGTGTTCGGCTCATTCCTAATTAGTAGTAATCACCATGGGTTTACGAAAGGTTGTTCTTGCCAAACCAACCTGGTAACCTTCTATGAGGAAGTGAGCTGCCACCTGGACGACCTGTGGATGTGGTGTATCTGAATTTTTCAAAAGCATTTGATACAGTGCACCACAAACGCTTAATCTACAAACTGAGGTCTGTAGGCTTGGACCATAGGGTTTGCTCTTGGATAGAAAACTGGCTACAGGGGCACGTCCAAAGGTTTGTGTTAAATAATGTGCGCTCAGAATGGTCTAGTGGTAAGTGGGGTACCACAAGGCTCTGTTATGGGACCAATTCTGTTTAAATTATTTATAAATAATATAGAGGATGGGATAAATGGCTCAATCTCAGTGATTGCCGATGACACAAAAATTAGTAAGGCAATAACATCACAGCCGGATATAGAAGAAGACCTTAATAAATTAATGGAGTGGGCAACCATATGGCGAATGAGGTTTAACATTGAAAAAATGTAATGTAATGCACTTGGGAATTAAAAATATAAACACGGGTTACTTATTAGGGGAAAAAGCTCTGGGGGATTCCAGGATGGAGAAAAATCTGGGGGCTCTAGTAGATGACAGACTTAGTAATAGCATGCATTGTCAAGCTGCGACAAGCAAAGCCAGCAGAATATTAGCATGCATTAAAAAAGGGATTTACACCAGATATAAAACGATAATTCCACTACCTTGAGAGGAAATATGATAGCGATATAAAAATATCTCAATGGTAATCCCTGTGTAGGTAGGAAACTATTTAGTCTCAGGGAGTATAAGAGAACACAGGGCCACATAATGAAATTGGAAGAGAAGCAGTTTAACCTTAACCACTTGCCAACCGCTGCACACCGATATACGTCGGCACAATGGCAGCAGTGGGGAAATGGGCGTACCTGTACGCCCCCTTTTATTTGCGGGGCTAGTGGGCGTGCGCTGCCGGTGGTGCACGCGTGCGCCCGCCGCGTACAGCATTACGATGCCCGCAGGACCTGCGCACTCGATGTCCGCCAGTGTCCCGGCGATCGTGTCACGGAGCCGCAGAATAGGGAGATGCCTATGTAAACAAGGCATTTCCCCGTTCTGCCTAGTGACATGACAGGGATCTACTGCTCTGTCATTGTGAGCAGTGATCGCTGTCCTGTCAGTGGTAGCCAATCCCCCCCAGTTAGAATCACTCCCTAGGACATACTTAACCCCTTGATTGCCCCCTGTTTAACCCATTCCCTTCCAGTGTCATTTACACAGTAATCAGTGCATTTTTATAGCACTGATCGCTGCATAACTGACAATGGTCCCAAAATAGTGTCAAAAGTGTCCAATGTGTCCGCCATAATGTTGCAGTCACGATAAAAATCGCAGATCACCAGCAATACTAATAAAAAAAATAATATTAAAAATGCCATAAAACTATCCTCTATTTTGTAGACGCTATAACTTTTGCGCAAACCAATCAATACACGCTTATTGCGATTTTTTTTTTTAGCAAAAATATGTAGACGAATACATATCGGCCTAAACTGAGGAAAAAGTTTGTTTTTTTATATATTTTTGGGGGGATATTTATTATAGCAAGTAAAAAATGTTTTTTTTTTTCAAAATTGACGCTCTTCTTTGGTTTATAGCACAAAAAATAGAAACCACAGAGGTGATCAAATACCACCAAAATTAAGCTCTATTTGTGGGGGGAAAAAAAAAGACGTCAATTTTGTTTGGGTACAACGTCGCACAACCGCGCAATTGTCCGTTAAAGTGACGCAGTGCCGAATCGCAAAAAGTGCTCCTGTCAGGAAGGGGGTAAAATCTTCTGGGGCTGAAGCGGTTAAGCTGTTTAGGGGTTTTTTCACTGTCAGGGCAGTAAGGATGTGGAACTCTCTTCCACAATCAGTGGTGTCAACAGGAAGTATTGATAGTTTCAAAAGACTATTGGACATTCATCTTATAAAACACAACATATGGGGATATGGGAAATAGAATCGATTAGAATAGAGAAGAATAGAATAGAAAAACAAAATAATAGAATAAATTAGAAAGACTAATTTCAAAAATAATGAATTTCCATTCGAATAGAATAGATAATAATAGACAAGAAAAGAATACAGCAGAATAGAAAAGAAAAAAGACTAGGATTCAATAGTTACATAGTTGGTCAGGTTGAAAAAAGACACAAGTCCATCCAGTTCAACCATAAAAAAACAAAAAAACAAAAACAAAAATATCGTACAATCCAATATACCCAATACTATACCCACAGTTGGTCCAGAGGAAGGCAAAAAACCCCAGCAAAGCATGCTCCAATTTGCTACAGCAGGGGAAAAAATTCCTTCCTGATCCCCCAAGAGGCAATCGGATTTTCCCTGGATCAACTTTACCTATAAATGTCAGTACCCAGTTATATTATGTACATTTAGGAAAGTATCCAGGCCTTTCGTAAAGCAATCTACTGAGCAATCTACTGAGCTGGCCATAACCACCTCTGGAGAGAGTCTATTCCACATTTTCACAGCTCTTACTGTGAAGAAACCTTTCCGTATTTGGAGATGAAATCTGTGCCCCCTTGTCCTCTGTGTTGACCATAAAGTGAATAACTCAACACCAAGTTCACTATATGGACCCCTTATATATTTGAACATGTTGATCATATCCCCCTTATTCTCCTCTTCTCAAGAGTGAACAAATTCAGTTCCTCTAATCTTTCCTCATAGCTGAGCTCCCCCATGCCTCTTATCAGTTTGTTTGCCCTTCTCTGCACTTTCTCCAGTTCCCCGATATCCTTTATGAGAACTGGTGCCCAAAACTGAACTGCATATTCCAGATGAGGTCTTACTAATGATTTGAACAGGGGCAAAATGATATCTCTCTCTCTGGAGTCCATACCTCTCTTAATACAAGAAAGGACTTTGCTCGCTTTGGAAACTGCAGCTTGGCATTGCATGCTATTATTGAGCTTATGATCTACCAAAACCCCCAGATCCTTCTCCACTACGGATTCCACCAGTTGTACTCCCCCTAGCATGTATGATGCATGCATATTCTTAGCCCCCAAGTGCATAACTTTACATTTCTCAACATTAAACCTCATCTGCCACATAGACGCCCAATTAGACAGAGCATTGAGGTCAGCTTGTAAATTGGAGACATCCTGTAAGGACATTATTCCACTGCACAGCTTGGTGTCATCTGCAAAGACAGAAATGTTACTTTTGATCCCAGACCCAATATAATTTATAAAGATATTAAAGAGTAAGGGTCCCAACACTGAACCTTGGGGTACAAGACTGATAACCTTAGACCATTCAGAGTAAGAATCATTAGCCACTACTCTCTGAATTCTGTCTTTTAGCCAGTTTTCTATCCATTTACAAACTGATATTTCCAAGCCTGTAGACTTTAACTTACACATGAGCCATATGTGCGGAACTGTATCGAACGCTTTTGCAAAATCCAAGTATACCACGTCCACAGCCACCCCTCTGTCCAAGGTTTTACTTACCTCTTCATAAAAAGAAATCAGGTTTGTCTGACAACTTCTGTCTTTCATGAACCCATGCTGTCTGTTGCTTAAAATGTTTTTTTCCAGCAAGAACTCGTCTATGTGGTCTTTTATTAAATGCTCCAGTATCTTCCCGACTATAGAAGTTAAACTAACAGGTCTATAGTTACTTGGTAAAGACTTTGATCCCTTTTTAAATATAGGCACCACGTTCACCCTGCGCCAATCCAGTGGTACTATTCCCGTCATTAATGAGTCCCTAAAAATTAGATACAATGGCTTTAAAATTACAGAGCTCAATTCTTTTAGGATCCGTGGGTGGATGCCATCAGGTCCAGGTGCTTTATCCACCTTTATTCTGTCTAAATATTTCTGGACCATATCCCTTTTGAGCCATTGTGGATCATTGGAGGCTGTGTCAATACCACCCCCATTATGGACATGAGCTTCCCCAAGCTCTTTTGTATACACAGAGCTGAAGAAAGTATTTAATAAATTAGCCTTCTCCTTGTCCCCAGTCACCCACTCTAGATTATTTTGTAAAGGGCCTACATGCTCAGACCTGACCTTTTTACTATTAATATATTTGAAGAATTTTTTGGGGTTTGTCCTACTATTTTTTGCGATCTGTCGTTCGTTTTGAATTTTTGCGCCCTTGATTTCCTTTTTACATATTCTGTTAAATTCTTTGTAGCATTTAAACGACACTAGTGTTCCTTCATTTTTATATTTTTTAAAAGCTCTTTTGTTATTGTTTATAGCTTTTCTAACTTTGACCGTGAGCCACATAGGTTTATTTTTAGCCTTTTAAACTTATTGCCCATGGGAATATACTTTGCAGTGAGGTCCCAAACAGTCTTTTTGAAGAATTCCCATTTCTGTTCTGTGTTTATCGCTGCCAATATTCCCTCCCAGTCTAAGTCCTCGAGAGCAGCCCTCATCCTTGGAAAATTTGCTCTCTTGAAGTTAAGTGTTTTTATCTTTCCCGTATGTATTTCTTGTTTACAGCTAACATCAAATGAAATCATGTTATGGTCACTGCTACCCAGGTGTTCCTTTATCTGAACATTAGTAATAAGCTCTGCATGGTTTGAGATTACCAGGTCCAACAGAGCTTCATTCCTAGTTGGGGCCTCAATAAACTGGACCATAAAATTGTCCTGTACTAGATTTATAAATTTTTGCCCTTTAACTGTCCCAGCAGTGCCATTACTCCAGTCAATTTCTGGGTAGTTAAAATCCCCCATTATTATCACCGTCCCAGCCCTTGCAGCCCTTTCACTCTGTGCAAGGAGCTGAGTTTCCACCTCCTCGTTATCATTGGGTGGTCTATAACAAACTCCAATGATTAACTTTGAACTACTCACATCTATATGCAGTTCCACCCATAATGCTTCAGACTCATCACACTCTCCATCAATCAGGTCCTCTTTCACACTTGCTTTGAGATCACTTCTCACATAGAGACAGACCCCGCCACCTTTCCTTTTTACCCTGTCTCTCCAAAAGAGTGCATAGCCAGGAATATTAATAGCCCAGTCATGTGATGATTGAAGCCAAGTTTCAGTAATACCGATTACATCATAGTTCACCTCATGCACCAGAGCTTCCAACTCACCTATTTTGCTTGGCAGACTTCTGGCATTGGTGAACAAACACTTTAATGCATTATTACATTTTGGTCTGGTGTTTTTCATATAATTATTAGTAGTACAAATTGCACTACAGTTTCCAATGGCTGTTTGCACCATGGGAAATTTCTTGACACCTGCCATAACCCTCCCCCCATCTGTCCCCATTCCACCCTCCATTAATGTCTGACCCCTAACTGACCTGTCTTCTCGATGTAATTCTAGCTTACCCTCCCCCCTCAATCCTAATTTAAATACTCCTCCAGCCTTCCTATAAACCTCTCCCCCAACACAGCAGGCCCCCTTCCATTCAAGTGCAAACCATCTTTAGCATATAGGTTGCACCTCAATGAAAAGTGAGCCCAGTGCTCTAGAAACCCAAATCCCTCCTCCCTATACCAGGTCTTGAGCCATGTATTCAGCTCTCTAATCACCCACTGCCTTTCCTGTGTTGCGCATGGCACAGGCAATATTTCAGAGAATATCACCTTGGAGGTCCTTCCCTTTAACTTGCAGCCTAGTTCTTTAAATTAAATAAATAATTGTGTATGCACTAAAAAGATGAACTAATAACGTGATATGAAACAATAAATCAAAAATAAACATATGCACTAGCGTAAAATCTATAAATCACATTAAAATATTCAATAATAACAGTAATCAGTGCCAATTATCTGTGAAAAAAGTGAACAAAATATATAAATATATCGACATGCAACATGCAAAGCGTGAAAAATCCAAGTGTTGATTAAAAAATACAGTGTCCAGCAACTAAATTAAAATCTATTTATAAAAAATGAAAAAATAAAGTGCAGAAATTAGTGTTCAAAAAATATATGGGCATTCCTCATGTTCTTCCTATATGGTGTGCAAATAACGGCATGCTCCTTTGCATGTTGCATGTCGATATATTTATATATTTATATATTTTGTTTACTTTTTTCACAGATGATTGGCACTGATTACTGTTTATAACATTTATTATTGAATATTTTAATGTGATTTATAGATTTTACGCTAGTGCATATGTTTATTTTTGATTTGATTTATTGTTTCTTATCACGTTATTAGTTCATCTTTTTAGCGCATACACAATTATTTATTTGATTTTGTCACATACACGGTATGAAACTTGGTTAGTGTATGCAGCTGATGTAGGTATTGGTATTCACTTTAAAGGCATCAATCCACTTGTGGCTCACAAGATCTTTGTGCAATTATTAGTTCTTTAAATTGATTCTTAACCACTTAAGGACCGCCTCACGCCGATGTACGTCGGCAAGGCGGCACGGGCAGGCAAAATCACGTACATGTGCCCGGTGCCCGAGGCGGTCCCGTTTTGTCCCCCGGCGATCGGAGGTGAGGGGGAGGCCATCCGTTCGTGGCCCCCCCCTCGCGATCACCGCCGGCCAATCAGATCACTTCCTTTGCTGCTGTATGCTAAACAGCAGCAAAGGAAATGATGTCATCTCTCCTCGGCTCGGTATTCCGTTGCAGCGCCGAGGAGAGAAGACTTCACTGTGAGTGCACCAACACTACACAATACAGTAGAACATGCCAGGCACACAAAACACCCCGATCCCCCCCCCGATCGCCCCCCGATCCCCCCCCAATCACCCCCCGATCCCCCCCCAATCACTCCCCCTCCCTGTCACAAACTGACACCAGCAGTTTTTTTTTTTTTTTCTGATTACTGCATTGGTGTCAGTTTGTGACAGTTACAGTGTTGGGACAGTGAGTATTACCCCCCTTTAGGTCTAGGATACCCCCCAAACCCCCCCTAATAAAGTTTTAACCCCTTGATCACCCCCTGTCGCCAGTGTCACTAAGCGATCATTTTAATCGCTGTATTAGTGTCGCTGGTGACGCTAGTTAGTGAGGTAAATATTTAGGTTCGCCGTCAGCGTTTTATAGCAACAGGGACCCCCATATACTACCTAATAAATGTTTTAACCCCTTGATTGCCCCCTAGTTAACCCTTTCACCACTGATCACCGTATAACCGTTACGGGTGA
This sequence comes from Lithobates clamitans, assembly GCA_037952925.1. Classification (NCBI taxonomy): domain Eukaryota; kingdom Metazoa; phylum Chordata; class Amphibia; order Anura; family Ranidae; genus Lithobates; species Lithobates clamitans. The sequence continues at coordinate 459,526 of JBBGZY010000895.1, read as the reverse complement.
CGCTGGTTAGTTCGTTTATTTTTTATAGTGTCAGGGAACCCGCCGTTTATTACAGAATAAAGGTTTAGCCCCCTGATCGCCTGGCGGTGATATGCGTCACCCCAGGCAGCGTCAGATTAGCGCCAGTACCGCTAACACCCATGCACGCAGCATGCGCCTCCCTTAGTGGTATAGTATCTGAACGGATCAATATCTGATCCGATCAGATCTATACTAGCGTCCCCAGCAGTTTAGGGTTCCCAAAAACGCAGTGTTAGCGGGATCAGCCCAGATAACTGCTAGCACCTGCGTTTTGTCCCTCCGCCCGGCCCAGCCCAAGTGCAGTATCGATCGATCACTGTCACTTACAAGGCACTAAACGCATAACTGCAGCGTTCGCAGAGTCAGGCCTGATCCCTGCGATCGCTAACAGTTTTTTTGGTAGCATTTTGGTGAGCTGGCAAGCACCAGCCCCACGCAGCGTCAGGTTAGCGCCAGTACCACTAACACCCATGCACGCAGCATACACCTCCCTTAGTGGTATAGTATCTGAACGGATCAATATCTGGTCCGATCAGATCTATACTAGTGTCCCCAGCAGTTTAGGGTTCCCAAAAACACAGTGTTAGCGGGATCAGCCCAGATACCTGCTAGCACCTGCGTTTTGCCCCTCCGCCTGGCCCAGCCCAGCCCACCCAAGTGCAGTATCGATCGATCACTGTCACTTACAAGGCACTAAACGCATAACTGCAGCGTTCGCAGAGTCAGGCCTGATCCCTGCGATCGCTAACAGTTTTTTTGGTAGCATTTTGGTGAACTAGCAAGCACCGGCCCCAGGCAGCGTCAGGTTAGCGCCAGTACCACTAACACCCACGCACGCAGCATACACCTCCCTTAGTGGTATAGTATCTGAACGGATCAATATCTGATCCGATCAGATCTATACTAGCGTCCCCAGCAGTTTAGGGTTCCCAAAAACGCAGTGTTAGCGGGATCAGCCCAGATAACTGCTAGCACCTGCGTTTTGTCCCTCCGCCCGGCCCAGCCCAAGTGCAGTATCGATCGATCACTGTCACTTACAAGGCACTAAACGCATAACTGCAGCGTTCGCAGAGTCAGGCCTGATCCCTGCTATCGCTAACAGTTTTTTGGTAGCATTTTGGTGAGCTGGCAAGCACCAGCCCCAGGCAGCTTCAGGTTAGCGCCAGTACCACTAACACCCATGCACGCAGCATACACCCCCCTTAGTGGTATAGTATCTGAACGGATCAATATCTGGTCCGATCAGATCTATACTAGTGTCCCCAGCAGTTTAGGGTTCCCAAAAACACAGTGTTAGCGGGATCAGCCCAGATACCTGCTAGCACCTGCGTTTTGCCCCTCCGCCTGGCCCAGCCCAGCCCACCCAAGTGCAGTATCGATCGATCACTGTCACTTACAAGGCACTAAACGCATAACTGCAGCGTTCGCAGAGTCAGGCCTGATCCCTGCGATCGCTAACAGTTTTTTTGGTAGCATTTTGGTGAACTAGCAAGCACCGGCCCCAGGCAGCGTCAGGTTAGCGCCAGTACCACTAACACCCACGCACGCAGCATACACCTCCCTTAGTGGTATAGTATCTGAACGGATCAATATCTGATCCGATCAGATCTATACTAGCGTCCCCAGCAGTTTAGGGTTCCCAAAAACGCAGTGTTAGCGGGATCAGCCCAGATACCTGCTAGCACCTGCGTTTTGCCCCTCCACCCGGCCCAGCCCAGCCCACCCAAGTGAAGTATCGATCGATCACTGTCACTTACAAAACACTAAACGCATAACTGCAGCGTTCGCAGAGTCAGGCCTGATCCCTGCGATCGCTAACAGTTTTTTTTAAAGCTTTTTATTGAACTGGCAAGCACCAGCGGCCTAGTACACCCCGGTCGTAGTCAAACCAGCGCTGCAGTAACACTTGGTGACGTGGCGAGTCCCATAAGTGCAGTTCAAGCTGGTGAGGTGGCAAGCACAAGTAGTGTCCCGCTGCCACCAAAAAGACAAACACAGGCCCGTCATGCCCATAGTGCCCTTCCTGCTGCATTCGCCAATCCTAATTGGGAACACACCGCTTCTGCAGCGCCCGTACTTCCCCCATTCACATCCCCAACCAAATGCAGTCGGCTGCATGAGAGGCATTTTTATGTCCTCCCGAGTACCCCTACCCAACGAAGCCCCCCAAAAAGATGCCGTGTCTGCAGCAAGCGCGGATATAGGCGTGACACCCGCTATTATTGTCCCTCCTGTCCTGACAATCCTGGTCTTTGCATTGGTGAATGTTTTGAACGCTACCATGCACTAGTTGAGTATTAGCGTAGGGTACAGCATTCCACAGACTAGGCCCACTTTCACAGAGGTCTCCCAAGATGCCATCGCATTTTGAGAGACCCGAACCTGGAACCGGTTACAGTTATAAAAGTTAGTTACAAAAAAAGTGTAAAAAAAATATATATATATAAAATTAAAAAAAAATAGTTGTCGTTTTATTGTTCTCTCTCTCTATTCTCTCTCTCTATTGTTCTGCTCTTTTTTTACTGTATTCTATTCTGCAATGTTTTATTGTTATTGTTATTGTTATTATGTTTTATCATGTTTGTTTTTCAGGTATGTAATTATTTATACTTTACTGTGCTTTATTGTTAACCATTGTTAACCATTTTTTTGTCTTCAGGTACGCCAATTACGACTTTGAGTGGTTATACCAGAATGATGCCTGCAGGTTTAGGTATCATCTTGGTATCATTCTTTTCAGCCAGCGGTCGGCTTTCATGTAAAAGCAATCCTAGCGGCTAATTAGCCTCTAGACTGCCTTTACAAGCCGTGGGAGGGAATGCCCCCCCCCCACCGTCTTCCGTGTTTTTCTCTGGCTCTCCTGTCTCAACAGGGAACCTGAGAATGCAGCCGGTGATTCAGCCAGCTGACCATAGAGCTGATCAGAGACAAGAGTGGCTCCAAACATCTCTATGGCCTAAGAAACCGGAAGCTACGAGCATTTTATGACTTAGATTTCGCCGGATGTAAATAGCGCCATTGGGAAATTGGGGAAGCATTTTATCACACCGATCTTGGTGTGGTCAGATGCTTTGAGGGCAGAGGAGAGATCTAGGGTCTAATAGACCCCAATTTTTTCAAAAAAGAGTACCTGTCACTACCTATTGCTATCATAGGGGATATTTACATTCCCCGAGATAACAATAAAAATGATTTAAAAAAAAAAATGAAAGGAACAGTTTAAAAATAAGATAAAAAAGCAAAAAATAAATAAATAAATTAAAAAAAAGCACCCCTGTCGCCCCCTGCTCTTGCACTAAGGCGAACGCAAGCGGCGGTCTGTCGTCAAACGTAAACAGCAATTGCACCATGCATGTGAGGTATCACCGCGAAGGTCAGATCGAGGGCAGTAATTTTAGCAGTAGACCTCCTCTGCAAATCTAAAGTGGTAACCTGTAAAGGCTTTTAAAGGCTTTTAAAAATGTATTTATTTTGTTGCCACTGCACGTTTGTGCGCAATTGTAAAGCATGTCATGTTTGGTATCCATGTACTCGGCCTAAGATCATATTTTTTATTTCATCAAACATTTGGGCAATATAGTGTGTTTTAGTGCATTAAAATTTAAAAAAGTGTGTTTTTTCCCCAAAAAATGCGTTTGAAAAATCGCTGCGCAAATACTGTGTGAAAAAAAAAATGAAACACCCACCATTTTAATCTGTAGGGCATTTGCTTTAAAAAAATATATAATGTTTGGGGGTTCAAAGTAATTTTCTTGCAAAAAAAATAACTTTTTCATGTAAACAATAAGTGTCAGAAAGGGCTTTGTCTTCAAGTGGTTAGAAGAGTGGGTAATGTGTGACATAAGCTTCTAAATGTTGTGCATAAAATGCCAGGACAGTTCAAACCCCCCCCAAATGACCCCATTTTGGAAAGTAGACACCCCAAGCTATTTGCTGAGAGGCATGTCGAGTCCATGGAATATTTTATATTGCGACACAAGTTGCAGGAAAGAGACAAATTTTTTTTTTTTTTGCACAAAGTTGTCACTAAATGATATATTGCTTAAACATGCCATGGAAATATGTGAAATTACACCCCAAAATACATTCCGCTGCTTCTCCTGAGTACGGGGATACCACATGTGTGAGACTTTTTGGGAGCCTAGCCGCGTATGGGACCCCGAAAACCAAGCACCGCCTTCAGGCTTTCTAAGGGCGTGAATTTTTGATTTCACTCTTCACTGCCTATCACAGTTTCGGAGGCCATGGAATGCCCAGGTGGCACAAAACCCCCCCAAATGACCCCATTTTGGAAAGTAGACACCCCAAGCTATTTGCTGAGAGGTATATTGAGTATTTTGCAGACCTCACTTTTTGTCACAAAGTTTTGAAATTTGAAAAAAGAAAAAAAAAAAGTTTTTTCTTGTCTTTCTTCATTTTCAAAAACCAATGAGAGCTGCAAAATACTCACCATGCCTCTCAGCAAATAGCTTGGGGTGTCTACTTTCCAAAATGGGGTCATTTGGGGGGGTTTTGTGCCACCTGGGCATTCCATGGCCTCCGAAACGGTGATAGGCAGTGAAGAGTAAAATCAAAAATTCACGCCCTTAAAAATGCTGAAGGCGGTGATTGGTTTTCGGGGCCCCGTACGCGGCTAGGCTCCCAAAAAGTCCCACACATGTGGTATCCCCATACTCGGGAGAAGCAGCTAAATGTATTTTGGTGTGCAATTCCACATATGCCCATGGCCTGTGTGAGCAATATATCATTTAGTGACAACTTTGTGCAAAAAAAAAAAAGTGTCACTTTCCCGAAACTTGTGTCAAAATATAAAATATTCCATGGACTCAATATGCCTCTCAGCAAATAGCTTGGGGTGTCTACTTTCCAAAATGGGGTCATTTGGGGGGGGGTTGTGCCACCTGGGCATTTCATGGCCTCCGAAACTGTGATAGGCAGTGAAGAGTGAAATCAAAAATTTACACCCTTAGAAATCCTGAAGGCGGTGATTGGTTTTTGGGGTCCCGTACGCGGATAGGCTACCAAAAAGTCCCACACATGTGGTATCCCCTTACTCAGGAGAAGTAGCTGAATGTATTTTGGGGTGCAATTCCACATAGGCCCATGGCCTGTGTGAGCAATATATCATTTAGTGACAACTTTTTGTAAATATTTTTTTTCTTTTGTCATTTTTCAATCACTTGGGACAAAAAAAATAAATATTCGATGGGTTCAACATGCCTCTCAGCACTTTCCTTGGGGTGTCTACTTTCCAAAATGGGGTCATTTGGGGGGGTTTTGTACTGCCCTGCCATTTTAGCACCTCAAGAAATGACATAGGCAGTCATAAACTAAAAGCTGTGTAAATTCCAGAAAATGTACCCTAGTTTGTAGACGCTATAACTTTTGCGCAAACCAATAAATATACGCTTATTGACATTTTTTTTACCAAAGACATGTGGCCGAATACATTTTGGCCTAAATGTATGACTAAAATTGAGTTTATTGAATTTTTTTTATAACAAAAAGTAGAAAATATCATTTTTTTTCAAAATTTTCAGTCTTTTTCCGTTTATAGCGCAAAAAATAAAAACTGCAGAGGTGATCAAATACCATCAAAAGAAAGCTCTATTTGTGGGAAGAAAAGGACGCAAATTTCGTTTGGGTACAGCATTGCATGACCGCGCAATTAGCAGTTAAAGCGAAGCAGTGCCAAATTGGAAAAAGACCTCTGGTCCTTAGGCAGCATAATGGTCCGGGGCTCAAGTGGTTAAGGAGCATCCACCTTCCATGTATACTGTCATTGGTTCCAATGTGGACCAAGACAGCTGGGTCATGCCCAGCCCCTCCCAGTAATTTATCCACCCGGTCCACCACATGCCGAACCCTAGCACCAGGGAGACAGCAAACCATTCGGTTGAGGCGATCCTGGCGACAAATTATTCCATCAGTCGTTCTGATTATAGAATCCCCTATAACCACCAACTGTCTAGGCCTACCTGCACTCCCCTCACCACCTCTACTAGATGGGCTGCTCTCCCGGCTGTTAGGGGTAGCAGTGACATCTAGGGCTGCCACCTCTGTGTTTGCCACCTCCACATCTTCACCCAACTTGGCAAATTTGTTTTGATGCACAAACACAGGACTGGCCTTCCTATTCTGCGAGCCCCTTCCACTCCCTCTAACTATATTAACCCATCTTCCTATCTGATAATCCTGACTTGCCCCTCCACCCTCCACATCATCCCTACTGACCACCTGCTCAGCGAGCAGAGGACCCCCTTCAAGGTTGTCCTTTCTGCCCAGTGTTGAAATTTGCTCTTCCAGATCTCTAATGCGAGCTTCCAGAAGGGCAACCTGCTCACATCTGTCACAGCAGTATCCATCCTGGAGCTGTTGCACCAATTTTGCACACATGTGGCACACTGTGCACTGAGCAAAACCTTCAACCCTGCTAGCACTCATTTCCCAGTTACAATACAATTATTTAAGGGAAGTTTAAGATGTTACTTACAGATTAGAAGACTTCTGTTTTAACTCCTGTTTTCAACTCCTGGTTTTTAACTCTCCAATAGAATAAAATAGATTTAATAGAATATAACTGTCTTCCAAAATTTTAATAGAATAAACTTGAATAGAACAGATTGGAATAAAATAGAAATAAATTAAAAAGAATGTAACCGTCTTCCGTAATTCAAATAGAATGAATTTTAATAGAATAGAATAAAAAAATAATTAAAATAGAAAAAAAACAATAACATTCAATAGAATAGACTAAAATAGAAAGTATATAACCATCTTCCGAAATGCAAAATTTCAAGCAGAATACATTTGAATAGAAAAGATTAGAATAGAAAATAGAGTAGAAAATAAGGCAATAGAATATAAACAAATAGAATACAATAAATTAGAAAGAATATAGCCATCTTCCGAAATTTGAATACATTAGAATAGATTAGAATAGAAAAAAAATAGAATAACATAGAATAAATTAAAAAGAATATAACCATCTTCCCAAATTTGAATTTCAAATAGAATAGATGTGAATCCGAATGCAAATTTGAATGCCAATTTGAATTTGAATTTCATTTAAATTCTTCAAATTTGGTTAAATTTCAACCGAATTTGGAAAATTCTATTTGAAAACGATTAAATGAAACAAATTCCAAAAAACAAATTAAAGGAATTTAACAAAAATCAATTATTTAAATAATGAATCGAAAGGAAACAAAATGACATGTTTTTGTTCTTCACATGTCTATAGGCTATAGGTTTATGTTCTTTGTTTGGGAATAGCCTGCCAGCTTCATAAGCTGTAACATCAGCTTAGGTAAGCATAGTTACGTAGCTAATAGTTAAAAAAGATAGAATTTAAAAAATGATGCAAGTCTATCAAGTTCCACCAATAGGAAGGCAAAAAATCCTAATACAGCATGGTTCAGAATGGCCTTAAGTTTTGAAGCTGAACTCTAAGATAAGCAAATATTGTCTTAATACAAGAGTCATAGTATATTTCTTCCATATCTATGCAGTAATCTAGTGTGAAGCTTTGCCTGTGTGCGGGAGCTTTCTGTAATAAAGACCAATAAATTACCCTGTGCAGGGTAACTAAACTGGTCTTGTGTCTGCCTGCTTCTGTAGTTTTCCATGGGGAGTCTGTAATTGGTGGGGTCTGCTGGGTCCCTCCCATAGGCAGAAGAACAAAAGGGCACAGGGGTAGTTAAAATCAAAGCATTTATTATAATATTTAAAAGACAATATCCACTTATATCATATATTTCCCCATAACACAACAGGGAATGTTTACAGTCAGAGCATTGCATCTTTGCTGACATGGTTCAGGAGAAACAGGGAGTGCTCTGAAGTGAAGTGGGGAAAGACAGCAGAATCATAAGCACTGCTATGTGTTTCAGGGGATTGACCATCTTTCTGGCACTTGAGAAAGGAGGTGGTTCTCAAAGCACCATACCCCAAGAACAAAATCCAAGGAAACCTTATAGGTAAAAAATGTCCTCAATGTTTCCTCAAAATAAATGAGAACCCTAAAATACCACCCCCTGAAAAAGCACACTTTTGTAAAGGAAAACCTTGCAACAAGAAAAAAAAAAAGTTTGATAAAAAAAAGGGCAGGTGCCCTCTAAGCCCCATAAATGACTCTGAACTGTATTAAAAATTATATTTGTACATGTACCCTATGACAGCTCCCATCTTCCAATGCTTTGTTTTACATTAGCTTTTATATGGTGAAGAATTTACTAACAGGATTTGGATCCACCCCTGAGTTGGGTTCACTGAATTTCAAAAGGTTAAGAATAATTCACTCATACGAAGTGGGCATAGGCTTCTATTGAGGAAACTTTAATGGTGAGCTCTAAAGAGTTGGCTTTCTTGCAGAGGCCTTATTTTGTTGGGTAAAGTCTAAGGGGTTGATTTACTAAATGGAAATAGACTGTATACTTTGCAAGTGCAGTTGATCTCATTTTTCCCAGAGCTTAGTGAAACTTCACTTTTGTAAAGAACACCTACTCAGGTTCAAGGAAAAAAAAAACTGCATTTTTGCTTGCACATGATTGGATGATGGAAATCAGCAGAATTTCACCACATTCACTAAGCTCTGGGGAAAATTAGTGAAACTGCACTTGCAAAGTTCACAGTTTATTTGCCTTTAATAAATCAACCCTAAAGTATTCAAAGCAAGTACAAGCTTTCTCCAGCATTTTTCATAAACTCTGTTGTCCTTAAACAGAGAATAGAAGGTGGAATGGAAAGCCCCAATTGTAAGGTATTTGGAGATCCTTCAAAATTGCTAAATATGATTTTATAGCTCTGCTTTTTGTTTTAGTGGTCAGGGAGATATCTATACAGTTTGTATTAGTGGCCTTGGAAGCATAGTAAGTACTCTCTGGCGGTGTGTAGTAACCCTTTTTTTTGAGTGATAGCAAAACACCTATACTATTATCGATCATAATAATATATAGTGCCACACTATGCCCTCCTCCAAATACAATTAAATAATTTAGCATGCAGTAAAACAAACTTTCAATAAAGAAATCGGCGCACCGCCTTATGGCCGACAGTAGGGTACCCACAGGGAATATGTCCATGCCATAGTGCATGGTAGGAACTCACTTTTCTGTTTTAATGGCTACCTAAGGGACAAGTCTCCTTTTTTTTTGTTCAGGTGCTAGGGCAGGAGATATAGGCTGTAGATTAGAATTATGCATAATTGGTTAATATGGCGCACTCTGGATGTACTACTGACAACGGGCTGGGCTGGGTAATCAATCTGGGCATTAGGAAAAGTCCATAACAATATGTCCCTGTGAGGAGGATAGTGTGCTGTCTTTTAGGTGGGTGCCAGTTCGAAAAGCTAGAAGAGGCTCTGAATCAAAGTAAAAGAAAAAGAATGGTGCCCTCTAAATGCAGCAAGTTTATAACCTTTTAATTGATAAAAGGTAAGATTAAAAACACTCACAAAAGAGCGATATTTTCCAGCATGGGTATGTGTAATATAAGTTTCATCCGCATTGTCCCCGAACGGTGCTAGGCATCACTGGCTGGTGGAGGCAATCAGGTGTCCGGCTTCTATTCGGTTGCACTGTATGCTCACATCGCTTCCGGAAAGCTGGAGCGTGGATCGGCGATGCTCTGTGATGTCGTCACTTCCGGGAACGGGGTTGGTGGGTGGTGCTTCGCGTTCGGCACATGCGTGCTGCTTCCTCAGGCTTTGCTAGTGGCCATCTTGGTGTAGGCTAATTATACCATACAGGGGAGGAGGACTGAATAGTAAGCACGCCCAGTAACCATGGAGGTGGAACCATAGGTGGAACCAGGCTTAACAACATGACAATATTGGCTTTACTAGAACACACAGCAATACTATTTTAAAAAACAGGGATAAAGCACGGCAATATTCTGTAGTCACAATATCATTAAAAATGGCATATTAGCATAGGATATTAGCATGACATAATGACATTATTGGTTAAAGTATGTATTTTGCACAGTACTGTGTGTACATATTATAATCTTTTCTTTTACGAATTACAAGTACACCCATTACAGGATTTATACAGTGCAGGTTTTCTAAATAGAGAGCACCCTTTTCTGTCTGTGATTGAAACTCTGTACAGAGCCTTCTGAAGGAAGGGGGGTGAGTTTCTCTGTCATTGATTCTGTTTTATGTGTATATTTCAGTTAAAACGTAGAGCTCTGTAAACAACTGGATTTTTTTCTTCCAAAGAATAGGTAAGAATACCTAGGAGAATATGTAAAAGAGACAAACTTTCCACCTGCTGGCTCAATATTCAAACACAATTCACATCACTATTCATTCCTTTTCATGTTTATGTGACAACATCTGACAGTCTACCATGGTCATTCTCAGAAAACAATCTGAAAAACATATCTAATTGCTATTGTTACCTCAAGGGAAACTAGGCCCAGGACTGTTTGTTTAAGCCTAGTACACATAGTAGGTTTTTTTTTTTCGTTCAACCCAGCAGGGCTGAAGGAAAAAAAAACTGACAGCTCAAGGAGGAGCCAATGTACTAACTATTCAACTTTAGTACAGCAATCTGGCCTGTGTGTACTATGCTTTACTGTCAAAGCACGACTCAACCCTCCTCGTCAAAAGCCCACACAGGAATACTTGCACAGTCCAAATGTCCTGCTTGTGAACAATGCCAGTAGAAATCATTAACAATTGAATTGTGCTTGCATATCTAAATGCCTTCTGATTACTATTGTTAGCGTTTGAAGGGATCTAATTATCGTGTTTCACTATATCCACAGCCCATATACAGATATGGCAACATAGCAGTAGAGTAGTCAAGTTGTGGAATGTCCTACATGAGATTACAACTAACAATGATTATATTAATAATTCCTTAAGGATAGCACAGAAAGACTTTGATCCAAGGAATTGACCTGATTGCATCTGTAAGTTATAAATTCATCTTTTTCCTCCTGCTAAGCAAATTGTATCACAGATGCCGGAGGGTTTTGTTTTGCTTTCTTCTGCCCTAAAACTGCTGAAGTTTTAGAGAGGTTGAACATGATAAACACTTTACTTTTTCAATCTAGTTAACAATGTAAATGTGTAATCTAAATTCATTTCTCTGATATTAATTTGAGTAGCAGCTAAAAGTCTGTGTGGGATGTGATATTTTGTTGTGTTTATATATATTTAAATATTCTTCTTTACAAATATTTACTTCTCTTTGCATTGCTTAATAAAATGGTATAACAAGGGCTAGCACATTAAGCCGTTAGAAACAGTTTAAAAATTCTGGAAAGCAGTGTTAGCATTTGAATCGGATTGTATAGAATAGTGTACACTTGCGTTTATTGTCGTTGCCCTGTATAGTGCAGTTCAGTACATTTGTTATCCTAAATAAGTATCAGACTAATCTCAAATGCAGATAATTTCTCTAAAAAAAAATGTGATTAAAGAACAATGCATTTAACTGTGACGCCTCTGTATAATAACACCTTGTTCTAATGTTAACCATATACTTAGGCATTGTCTTGCAAATTTCAACCACTTTTATGAAGATTTCAATTGCAGAAACAATGGAACAAGTCCAGCCTACCATAAACCGTTTCTATGAAACCCATAAAACAGTTGAAATAGTTGACGATAGGTTACCTTGATTAATTGTTATTGTCATCTGGTTGGAAGTGGTTGAAATTTGTAGAAAATGACCAAAGTGCATGAACAGCATAAAGGATTGAGTTATTTTTCTTCAATATAGACTTAAATTAAAAGCAGAGGTGTGCTGAAAAAAATTATTAAAAGCCAGCAGCTACAAATACTGCAGCTGCTGACTTTTAATATATGGACACTTGCCTGTCCAGGGAGCCTACGGTGTTGGCAGTCGAAGCCGATCTGTCTCCTTCGGCTCTCAGCTACTGCCGCCGCCATCCTTGGTAAGGTAATAAGGAAGTGAAGCTGTGTGGCTTCACTTCCCTGTTCCCTACTGCACATGCGCGAGTCACGCTGCGCGTCCTCTCAGGTACCTGCTGTATTCTGTGTCTCACAGAATACAGCGGGGGAGGACGGGGTAGACGGCGGAAGTGGCGTAGGTCACAGCAATCACCGCAGTGATCTATGCCAGGAAGTGGGAGCAAATACCTGTATTAGACAGGTATCTGCTCCCTCCTCCCCCCTGAAAGGTGCCAAATGTGACACCGAAGGGGGGGGGAATCCAAAAAGTGGAAGTTCCATTTTTGGCTGGAACTCCACTTTAATACTATTACTTCTAAAAATATATACTGTACAATGGATGCTTTCAGGGAGGTATCACTGAAGTAATCTATTACTTTTTGTAGCCGTAAGTTTGTGTTTCTGTAGTTTGTGTTTAATGATTTTAAGACTAACACCTACTGGTTTCATTCTCCCATCAAATGAAATTTACTTAGGGGCAATAAAGTGGATGGGATAGGAGAATGCCAGTAAGGAAGGCCTATCTCTAAATTTAGGTAAGTCCAATACCAGGTAGCAAAGTGAATATAGTTTTAAAGAGACAGACTTAGGAGGCTTTCTGTAATGAAAATGTAGAAATGTAATAACAGAAACCTTTTGATGTCCATTGTTAAAAAGAACTTTTAATAGATGAAAATGACCTTCAGCTTTCCTTTGCATATTTCTTTGAGTGCCCTGAGACAGCCCTACTCAAAACTTCTATGGTACAAAGTGATCTAATAGGTTGCATTCCATGTTCCAGATTGTTACTGTTTTATCTAAAGTAAACTGGTTCTTGCAGTTAACCCTTTCCTTTCTCTCAATTCAAAGCACAGACACTCAAGTTAAGCAGAGGGTTTGTGTTTGTGCAGGAGCTGGCCAAAGAACATGTTTTTAAGTGGTCAGATTGTGCCTGAATTAAGGCAGTCTAAGAACATCCTTAGTTACATTATTGTTATTGAGTGCACATAAAACAATAGCTTTATTGCATTTCTTTATAGTATTATCTGTTATAATCATAATTTAAGTATTATTTCTAATAAGGTTTCTAAAAATAATGTGTCCTTTACCTTAAGCTTTTTATACTTACACATATGCAATTTACTAATCAATTGTATTTACATCTTGCACAGCTGAAAAGGGAAATGATGACTTCTATTCGAAAAGAAGACACCTTGCTGAGCTTGCAGCAAAGGGAAGCCTACCTTTACATCCTGTCCGGGTGGATCAAGAAAGATCGTACAGCCCAGAAGCCGGCACTATTGGAAGCACAGTGGGTGGCAGTCTTGGTGGTTCAATGGGAGGCACACATGGTGGTTCAATGAGTGGTACTTTAGGTGGCACTCTGGGTAGTGGAACACTGCCTGGCACACATAGTGGCACAATAAGCGGCACATTGGGTGGCACTTTGAAATTAAATGGACAGAAATCCAAAGTCAATAAAATACATAATCATCCACTGGCTTCATCATACAACCCAGACTACAAAACCTGGGATCATAGTGAGCATTCTTTACGACGGCAAGCTTATGCAGCTAAAAAGCATTGCCCAGTGGAGTCTGTAAATGAACAGTCTCAAAATCAGCACTATGTTCCTCCACAGCCATACTTTGTAACTAACAGCAAAACAGAAGTAACTGTCTGAAATTACAAAGTCCATGCTACTGGAATATATACCATTGAGGGTAGATAAGTGGAAGTCCTCATATGCAGCAGAAGAACAGATTGGGTTTCATATGTCTAGCAATACTGTCAAGGAATGCAATTAGGAATTCAATTTTTTACTCCACAGTGAAGATAATGAAAGAAAAACACTTTTGCCTACACTTTTTTAAAACTAAAAAAAAAATAGAAATGAAAATTTTATGATACGAAGTAGCACAAAAAGAGCCTTCATCTCTGCAAAAATCAACATGTTTATTGCTTTCAAAGAGGACACACTAAGGTGGAAGTCATATTGGCCAATATTTTTGTAAGAACACAATAATAAGGGAAAGGAAATGTTATGAAAATGATTATTTTCATTATGATCACTTTGCACATCTGTGAAAAACAATTGGAATTTAGGTCTTTCCATCCATAAGAAGTAAAAAAAAAAAATAAAAAAATAAAATGAGGTCAAGAACCTTAACAAGACTGTTACATTCAATTTTCAAAAAGGGAATGGAGCCTTTCTTATTGGTGGAAAGTTCCAAGCTGTTAACAAAAAAAAAAAAAACTTTGAATATATTAAGGGAAATAAAAAGAAGTGAACCTTCTGCAAAGTACAGGAAAACAAGGAATCCTCTTCGGGGAAAGATTTGAAAAATATAATCCATGTGTTCTTCCGTTCCTGGTGTTCCATAAATAGGCAGATAGGGAAAACTATTATGCACTGTCAACTAAGAAAATCTTCAGTGTTTTGCCTATTTTCACTCGCTTATGACTGGAAACATACAAAGTGGGCGGTGCCTTTAATGTATTTCTATCGTTCAATGAAAAGTCTTGTTTGACCCTTTTTATGTTTTTGCTTAATTCTTTACATTTTGCAGAGTACTAGCTTTCTCTTTGTAATGTTTCAAAGTACGTTTAAGATATTTAAATAATGTTTTGCATATCTGCTTTATATATTTGCAGTGTGTTAGGGAAATGTTTTGTTTTTACTTTTTAGGTAAAGTTTGCCTTAGACTTTTGACATTTTTGTTTTGACCAGCAAAAAGTAATGGAAAAGTCCTTCAAAAATAACCTTTTGGAATAGTTTTGTGAATGATTGCTTCAGTTTGCATGGGGACTACGTTATCTGACATACCCAGTTTACTGGTATCTCATGGATATTCAACCATATAACAATGAAACAAAACCATATCCATAATATCAGGTTAACTGCATGTGTCACATCATTTAAAAATACTTATAAAATGATATAACTTTTTGCTTTTACTTCTTATTATCAAAGAAAGTAAAATATTTATTCATTCCTAATTAAATAAAACAAAAACTGTTCTAAAGCTGAACTCCAGGCAGGTATAAAAAGGCAAAAATTAATCCAGCTCTTTATTCATTAATCCTTTGTGACCAAGGGTCACTGATGCTCACATCAAATTTAGCATGCAGTTGGATAATTTGACAGTAACTTTAACTAGTGTGCATACCTAAATAATGTTTATATATTTTTAATGGCATTCTGGGCTCTAATTTGGTACACCTTTTTCAATCTATAAAATGCTCTGTGTTATTATAGGTGGATAAATGTGCAAAAATGTATAAAAAAAAAAACTACTTTTTTTTTGCAAGTATTACTTATTCTAAAAAAATGCAACTGACAGTTAGGCCCCTTTCACACGGATGGATAGAATTGTGCTTTTAGCTGCGTTTTCTACTACAGCTAAATGCACACAATGCTTTCCTTTGACCCCATTCACACACTGCGTTTAGCTGCATTTTCATTACATGCAGTTTGGTGCTGATAGAAAAAAAAATACAATTGACTGCATCCTGGAGCAATTTAGCGCAGCTATCCGCACATAACCACAGGTAATCGCAGTGCACTGTGTCAGCTGTGGATAGCAGCACCGAGCTGGCTCACTCATCGGGAAAGGAAAAATGTTTTTTCTTTTCCCAATGAGCGACAAGCACGGGGATCCGACTTGGATCCCCACCAATGCCAGGCACTGTTTGGTATGAATCTTGACGGGGAACTCCATGCCAAAATTTAAATAAAAAACCGGCATGGGTTCCCCTCCAAGAGCATACCAGGACCTTTGGTCTGGTATGGATTTTAAGGGGAACCCCTAAGCCAAAAAACGGTGTGGGGGTCCCCCTCGATCCATACCAGACCCTTATCCGAGCACGCAGCCGGTCGGTCAGTAAAGGGGGTGGGGATGAGCGAGCGCCCCCCCCCTGAACCATACCAGGCCGCATGCCCTCAACATGAGGGGGCACCCAGATCCCAGGCCCCCACCCTATGTGAATGAGTATGGGGTACATCGTACCCCTACCCATTCACCTAGGAAAAAAGCATCAATAAAAAAAAAAAAAAACACAGTAGACAGGTTTTTAAAGTGATTTATTAGGCAACTTCAGGGGTCTTCTTCTGACTTCGGGGGTCTTCTTCAGACTTCGGGGGTGGCATGGGGGTGGCATGGAGTTCCCCCTCAAGATTCATAACAAACAGTGCCTGGCATTGGCGGGGATCCAAGTCGGATCCCCGTTCAATACAAGTTGGTACCCTGTCGGGTTGCTATGGAAATGGCAAACCGCAGCTAAACGCAACCACAGCTAATCGCACTGTACAAATGCAGCTGATCGTAGTGCCTGGAGTCTTGAATTTCACAGAAAAAAAAAAACATGCTTTTAACTGTGGCAGAATAGCCGTCCGTGTGAAAGGCACCTTACAAATTCAAAGGAATAATACTAGGGATCCCATTGCAGTGTGAAGATGGCAATGCTTATATGCAGGCTAAAGGCTTTTATTTGTCTTTTAACCTTCCAGTCCATGCATTAACATGCCATAGCTAGCAAAGTGAGTATGTGATCAGTAAACACTCTGATCATCAGTGGGGCCAATCTTTCAGTAACCACCCAGATTAGGAGCCCCACAAAGCAGTGATTGTTGGCTTTGAAAGGCAGTGGGAAGTGTCGGAGAATAGATTGTGGCTAGGAAGGGGTTAATACATCAAGGATTTTTTTTCACATTTAGTGTAAGTATCTGAATTTAACCTGGTATCCACATCTTTCATTTTCCTGTACAACAGAACAGAATATGAGATGGAAAAGCAAAGCAGCACTAGTAGCTACTCAGTTATGCAGCAGTGCTCATGTGCTAACATGTAACATACTGATAGGAGGAGAGGGGGGAGTGACAGAAAGATGAGATCAATAATGTTCTGATTCTCTTTTCACTATCCAATCAGATCGTCAGAGGTTGGGGAACACGACTTGTAAGTGTTACTTAATTGCAATAGAGAAAAATCAAGTCTTCTGTTCTTTCTGACAGGGCACTGCTGTGTAAATCTCATGACTGGATGGGCAGGTCCATATATGTATTTTATCTGTAAATTTAGCTATTTTCCTGGAGTTCAGCTTTAAATAATAAATCAGAGGCACTCGTGTATTAATCTAATATTGTCAAATAACTAGACTTTACAAAAGGTTTATACTTGCAAAATAATATATCTTGGACTATGCTGCAAATGTAAATAATGGAGTTATACTACAAATGTTTTTTCTACATAGTAGTAGAAAAAGTTGATGCATTATAGTCACTTTTTTGTAGAAACATACATTATACACTCACCACAATTACATTACCTCCCCTATGATAATCATAGGATGTAAGGTGAGACCCAGCATCATAATACAAGAACATACAGCATTGACACAACAACTTTCCTTTGAAAGCTATTAGAAAGTCACATTTATCAAGTAAAATACTGACTGCATCTTTATATAGGTGAACAAACTCCAATAATAAAATGTTACCATCTATGCAGGAAATCTAGTACAGGATTGTCTGCATGCGTAATTGAACACTGAGCTTTATTGCTTTGTAGAGATAATCAACTCTACTGTAAGCAATGCAGTGCTAATGTCCACAAACTTCTTTGAACATTGGGTAGTATAGAGACAGAAAATGTTCTGTGCAATTATTATCAGGTAAATTTGAGATAGACAACCCGCATTGGAAAAAAATTGTTTCAAAAATTCTCTAAAAAATTGCTAATCTTAGTCACAAATTCAAACCGCTCAGTACTTCCTGTATGTCCGGCTTTCACATATTCATTACTAAGAAGCAGCACATTGGCAACAAGGTTGGACTGGACTAGAATTTTTACAGTTATCTGGCACTAGCTGTCCAAAGTCTGACTGTAATTGGTTGCTTCTTTAAAAAGTCCAAATTCCAAATTCCAAGTTCGTATTTTGGCATACAATGTTGTTTCTGAATTACCGTATTTTTCGCTCCATAAGACGCACCTGTCCATAAGACGCACCGAGGTTTTAGAGGAGGAAACGAGAAAAAAAATATTCTCAACCAAACGGTGTACTAAAATTTTTGATAATATAACAGAATTATATTCTACTACTACTCTAGGTGGGTGGTGGACACAGCAATACTACCCCCTATCAAATCATCTCCAGCTACACTATAACTGGGTGGTGGTGGTGGACACAGCAACCTTCCCCCATCCCAGATCAGCTCAGGGTGGCAGGGCAGAAATAAACACCCCTTCAGCCTCTTCTCACACCAGCTCAGGTGACTGGGTGGTGGATACCATACCAACCCACACCTCCCACCCCTTATCACCAGCTCACCTCAGGCAACGGAGGACACTGCCATTGCAATCCCCAACCCCCTCCCACGGCAGGCAGCTGACTGGCTCTCAGCCTCAGATACACCCGGGCAGACGGCAGCTAGGAAGGTCTGGAGGACTGTGGACACAGTTTGCAGCAGCAGCTGATGAGGCGGGCGGAGAATAAGGATACACACAGGCCTAGCTAGGCAACGTAGCAATGATGGGAGGAGCAGAAAGAAAAACAGTGACAGACTAGACCAGGCTAGAGATCTCTCGCCGCTCTCGAGATTGTGTCACCTCTGGCGGGTGTCACCCAACCTGGGTGCGGAGCGCACCCCCCATAGCGACGCCACTTACAACCCCCGATGTGTGTCACCTGGGGCAGAGCGCCCCCCCTGGTACGCCCCTGCCAGGATGCACCATCCTGTCTCTCTTCTGCCACAGAGAAGCCGAGCACCGGTATTCTAACACGGCGGCGACGGGGGGGGGAAGTCTGGTCAATAATTGCTCCATAAGATGCACAGACATTTCCCCCCACATTTTTTTGGGGGGGGGAGGGGGAATGGGTTTTATGGAGTGAAAAATGCGGTACATGCATTAGCACTGATTGCTTGAGAATTTAAAATTCTAATTGATTACATTTTTATAATACACATGTGATTTTATAATCTAATATTAATGCAGTACAATTTTGATCCAATGTTTAAAGAACACAGACATCAGTTATGGATCAAATTGCATAATTTTTCCTATCTATGTATATTACAATGAATATTAAATTACATTTCTGAAGTTTGCATTCTTTCACATAAGTATATCATGTTTCTGTGAATTAGGAGCTAATATCCAATACAAATGATCAAAACTGCATATGCGTGTAAATACTAAAGACTGTGCAGACTTGATATTATTATAAGAGGGCATTTCATTTTAGGGCTCCATGTCTCAGATGTTTCCATTTATCACTGTCTTTGGATATAATATACATGTGGTTATAAGATACTGAGACATTAAAAAAACATAATGTACACCTAAGCCATTATTTATTCATATGTAAACGCTATTTTTTAGGAAGACACTTTCTGGATATACAGTAGTAAGTTTGCCAGTGGTAATCCCTTGTGCAAGTGTGGAATGTGTAGTAACTAAAAATTAATAAACACTGTACCAAATATTCATTGGTACAGTGAAACTCCAACACCTTGTATTTCAGAGACAGTGTTATTCATATTCTTGATGCTCACAAAATCCTTTAATTTTAGATAGTGACTAGAAGAAAAAAATCACATTAAATGAGAAGTCATTATCAGCCAATTTCACACCCTATTTATCTGTCGCCATCAGAAGCAAACATGCAGGCCATTTAAAGCCTGTTGAATATAACTTGTGATTTAACCTTCATTCATAGCTCCCAACTGTCACTGATTTTGAGGGACTGTTCCTGATTTGGAACAAAGTCCCTATGTCCTTCTTTCCTCCTCATTTGGTCTGATCTATATAGTTGTATATAAAATGCACTTTTTAGCTTTCAAAAAGTGTTTCCCAGTACTAAACCTTTCATCCAATTTCTAAATTGCTGCATTTGTAAATTTCAAAAGCCAGTAAAAAGTAGAAAGGAATAGTAGTGGTAAAGCACTTGTGAATTTAAAGTGGAGGTCCGCTGAAAAAAAAAAAAAAGATTAAAAGCCAGCAGCTACAAATACTGCAGCTGCTGACTTTTAATATATGGACACTTACCTGTCCAGGGAGCCCGCGATGTCGGCATCCAAAGCCGATCCGTCCTTCGGCTCTCGGCTGCTGCCGTCGCCATCCTTGGTGAGGGAATAAGGAAGTGAAGCCGTGTGGCTTTACTTCCTGGTTCCCTACTGCGCATGCGCATCCTCTCAGGTCCCTGCTGTGTTCTGTGTCTCACAGAATACAGCGGGGGAGGACGGGGTAGGCGCCGGAAGTGGCATAGGTCACCGCAAGCGTCGCGGTGAGCTATGCCAGGAATTGGGAGCAAATACCTGTATTAGACAGGTATCTGATCCCTCCTCCCCCCTGAAAGGTGCCAAATGTGACACTGGAGGGGGGGGGGGGATCCAAAAAGTGGAAGTTCCATTTTTGGGTGGAACTCTACTTTAACTAGTCATTTTTTTAAATTCACCTTTAAGAGGAATGGCAGGGGGTGTGTCATATGCCTACATACTTATGCTAATAGGTGTCCCTCGTTTCCATCTCACAAAGTTGGAAGGTATGTATCTCTCAAATATAAAGATTGTTTTCAGCAAATGTTCTTATCAGCTTATGATGTTTTTATTTATTGTTACGAGTCAAAAAAAGAGTGGCAGTTCCTTTTTAGCCATTATACGACACTGAGAATTTAGTGCTATATTTGAAAGTTAAAAAAACACTCTAGTTTTATGTACTGTTTACCCAAAGTGCTCAATCTGTGGGTTCCTAGATCACTCTAAGTTTATAGCAACATTTTACTAGGGTCTTAGGGCTCATTCATACCAGTTTGCCTGAGTTATGCTACATGCTAATGAATGCGCGCTGGTGTGCATTGTGAAAGGGGGGGGAGTTGTTACGACTCATTGCACTGTTGATCTTTTTATTTTATTTTTTATATTCACTGAAATGTCACACAATGACATTTAATTTAACTATGTGCACTGCAACACCTTGTGGTGTGCTTTGGTGACATGCAGTGAACTGTGGTGAGTTGCACTGCAAAAAAATGCAGGCATGCTACAATTTTATGCAACATACCGCACACCTGTAGCATGTGAACTGGACACATATACAAACACATCCATCGCTCTATTTAAAAGATAATAAAGAGCACTAGTAAGGGTGACCATTTTATTATATTGGGGGATCTAGGGTAAGAACAAAAACCTCAATCCTTGCGAGTCTATTTCCAGCAAAAGCACAGCAAAGAATGATTTTAGCTGTAACATAGTAAAAAAAAAAAAAAATTCTAAATAAAACAGTTATAAACTAAATGCTAACTGCAAAAGACACATAAATACCTATTGCAAAAAAGTTTTCTGATAAAATTAGATGATTCATTAACAAAAGATGAGCAAATTATATTTTAAAGCAGAACTCCAGGCATTTTTTTTAATGTGCAATGTAAAAAAGTATTAAGAGGTGTATTCCAATTTAGGTATGGTTGTACATTCTTTAATATATACAGCATCTCACAAAAGTAAGTACACCCCTCACATTTTTGTAAATATTTTATTATATCTTTTCATGTGACAACACTGAAGAAATTACACTTTGCTACAATGTAAAGTAGTTAGTGTACAGCTTGTATAACAGTGTAAATTTGCTGTCCCCTCAAAATAACCCATCACTCAGCCATTAATGTCTAAACCGCTGGCAACAAAAGTGAGTACACCCCTAAGTTAAAATATCCAAATTGGTCCCAAAGTGTCAATATTTTGTGTGGCCACCATTATTTTCCAGCACTGCCCTAACCCTCTTGGGCGTGGAGTTCACTAGAGCTTCACAGGTTACCACTGGAGTCCTCTTCCACTCCTCCATGACGACATTACGGAGCTGGTGGATGTTAGAGACCTTGCGCTCCTCCACCTTCCACTTGAGGATGCCCCACAGATGCTCAATTGGGTTTAGGTCTGGAGACATTCTTGGCCAGTCCATCAACTTTGCCCTCAGCTTCTTTAGCAAGGCAGTGGTCCATTACCTTTGCCCTCAGCTTCTTTAGCAAGGCAGTGGTCCTCTTGGAGGTGTGTTTGGGGTCATTATGTTGGAATACTGCTCTGGGGCCCAGTCTCCAAAAGGAGGGGATCATGCCCTGCTTCAGTATGTCACAGTACATGTTGGCATTCATGGTTCCTTCAATGAACTGTAGCTCCCCAGTGCCAGCAGCACTCATGCAGCCCCAGACCATGACACTCCCACCACCATGCTTGACTGTAGGCAAGACACACTTGCCTTTGTGCTCCTCATCTGGTTTCCACCACACATGCTTGACACCATCTGAACCAAATAAGTTTATATTGGTCTCATCAGACCACAGGACATGGCTCCAGTAGTCCATGTCCTTAGTCTGCCTATCTTTAGCAAACTGTTTGCCGGATTTCTTGTGTATCATCTTTAGAAGAGGCTTACTTCTGGGATGACAGCCATGCAGACCAATTTGATGCAGTGTGCGGTGTATGGTCTGAGCACTGACAGGCTGACCCCCCACCCCTTCAAACTCTGCAGCAATGCTGGCAGCACTCATACATCTATTTCCAAAAGACAACCTCTGGATATAACGCTGAGCATGTGCACTCAACTTCTTTGGTCGACCATGGTGAGGCCTGTTCTGAGTGGAACCTTTCCTGTTAAACCACAGTATGGTCTTGGCCACCATGCTGCAGCTCAGTTTCAGGGTCTTGGAAATCTTCTTATAGCCTAGGCCAACTTTATGTAGAGCAACAATTCTTTTTTTCAGATACTCAGAGAGGTGCCATGTTGAGCTTCCAGTGAACAGTATGAGAGAGTGAGAGCAATAACATCAAATTTAACACACCTGCCCCCCATTCACACCTGAAACCCTGTAACACTAATGATTCACATGACACCGGGGAGGGAAAGTGGCTAATTGGGCCAATTTGGACATTTTCACTTAGGGGTGTATTTACTTTTGTTGCCAGCAGTTTAGACATTAATGGCTGTGTGTTAAGTTATCTTGAGGGGACAGCAAATTTACACTGTTATACAAGCTGTACACTCACTACTTTACATTGTAGCAAAGTGTCATTTCTTCAGTGTTGTCACATGAAAAGATAGAATAAAATATTTACAAAAATGTGAGGGGTGTACTCATTTTTGTGAGATACTGTACATTACAATTAAGGCAAGAAGTAAAGCTTTTGCACTTTGGCTATGAGAGCTCTGGGTCTCATGCACAAAACCTGCACTATTGCTTGTGCGCACAAAACAACGTGTTCTGTAAATGGGAAAGGGGGACAAACAACAGATATACGGCACAGAAACTTGTGTATGAGAGCTGTAGCACTCATAGCTGTAGCAGTCCAAAAGTATAGCAAGAGCTATATTACCCAACCTTGAAATTTAAGTACAACCATACTTAAAGTAGCATATACCTCTTGTAACTAAAAAAAAAAAAAAAAATCATGGAGTTCTGCTTTAACATTGTAGGCGTTTAAGTGAATATCCAGGGGACATGGCATTCACTTAGCAGTGGCTTGAGCTGCAAGGATAGCATTTGCCTGGAAAAGATTTCCCTTTTTTATGAAGCTAGTCCCCAGATAGTACTCCCTGATGTCTCTCTACCTATATTATATGGGTTTAAACGAAGGTCAAATATTTACTTCTTCAGGCGGAATAAACAAACAAAAATGCTTATAGACTTAATAGAATTTAGGTATCAGGATGTATATGTTTTGTGATCTATGGCATCATGCACTTGTCTGTACTAATATGACAACAATGATATAGCAAACAAACATTTCTACCTTACTAGTTAGAACTAAATACTGTCTTACTGAAGTGTTCTGAGTAATATGTTGCTTTTGTACATTTTACAGCCCAATAGTCATTTAAATCTATTGAAATGTAGTTTAGGATGTGTGCCGCAGAGAAAGCTCTCAGTAATAATAATAATAATAATAATAATAATAGGTTTTGAGTGATCTGTGCATCATTGTCCACACAGGTACACTGCCAGACTCACTGAGGATGTTCACCCTTGACTAAGTAACATACAACATAAGAACATTCACAGTGAATGTATTCTCCTCTCTATGCCAAAAATTGCAGTGAAACATCTGCATAGATTGTCCAGCTTTTTAGTAAATCCCTTTCAAACAAGCACTTTTGAATACCATGAATGCTTAATATTGCTCGCAATGAGGTACCTTACTGCCCAATTATCAAAAGCAATAGTCAGATCAGTGACAGTAATCCTTTCATATTTATTTTTAATAAACATATTAAATAAACTGAAATTGTTGCTTATTAAGACAAAAGTGCAACAAATGAAAATGCTAATGTTCAGTCATTTAAAATAAAAATAATTTTCCTGGAAATATTATGCATCTATAAATAAGCTGGTTTTTCTATAATCTATATTAAGTTGTAATAAACATCAGTTGTGTGATATGCTGTATTCTAACAGCACAAAAAAAACTCTTCTGTTGATCCCCGAAACACATTTTCTTTTTCACCATCTGTGCTAGTTGTTTCATACTAAGAGTTTTACATCCAGGAAGATTGTATACTACATTAGTTGCAAAAATGTTAAAGTGTAAGTAAACTTCCATCGATTGTTTGTACCTATAGGCAAGCCTTATTATAGCCTTACCTATAGGTACTGTAAATGTCTCCTAAACATGCACCATTTAGGAGGTGTTTACTGTATATGCAGCTAATGACGTAAACGGTGCCTGCGCTCTGAAGGAACGGCCACCTGTGCTGTTTCTTCAGATCCCTGTGCCATGACCTGATGCGTGGGAGTGACATCACACAGCTCCAGCTAGTCACACAACTGGATTCCACAGACCCGGAAGAAAGACGGGTGAAGATGGATATGGCTTCCAGCGATGACAATGAGGGCTTCATTTGCAGGTAATTTTCACATAATGTGCAAGTATGCGATGCATACTTTGCAGGTCAGGAAAAAAAAAAGGCAGCACTTTTTACTTCCTCTTTAACGACTTCTGGGTCTATATCAGGAAAATGAACATAGCCAGGCACCATGTGATGACACCATTATGTGGTGAATACACTAGTGCTTCTTGCCACACAAGCAGTGCACCTGCATCCAGCATCTAGTCTTATTCACCCACAGTCTAGCCACACTATGAATCCATTCTCACAGTTTGAAAGATAAAATATAAAACTTTTTACTAATAATTTTATTTTACCTGTGAGTAATGTATTACACTAAAATATTATATTCATCTTATTACTTACATGTTTTGTTTTAATGTAAATTCAATTAAAAAAAAATTCTAGTGTAAAAATCAGATTCACTGAGAACTTCATTTATGTCAGCTGATCTAAAAGGCATTTGGTTCAGCAGGTACTGTCACTGGTGGTCAGTAACTCGTGAACCAATACACAAGGCTACAATTTTATAAACATCAGTGTATTCAACAAGATTATTGTATCTGCGGTTTGTGCATAGAATGCATTTACGAATGTGCGTTAAGAAAAAAAAAAGAAAAAAACTGTAGGAAAGAGAACTGCAACTGCCACCTACTGCAACCATCTTATTGCATGCATTTGAAAAATAAAACACTAATGTTTTCCATAGGCAACTACCCTTTTTTCAATTTATATTAGTCAGCAAATTATATAATTCATACTATGAGTGTTTGGGCTGAAACAGCAATACATTTACTCAGCGGTGTTGCAGTGCAGGCCTGTCCCAACCTAGTGTCTGTGTGACCGTTATACCAGCTTTTTCTATATTTGCTAATAAAAAGCTATTTTACAATTGTATTATTTGACACATATTACATTAAAGTATTTATATGTTAAATCAATGAATTCTGGTAATTCATTGTATGCAATACAAATGATCATTAAAAAAAAGAATATATGGTATATTTAATATATTGCTATGCATTGGGGACAAAACTATGGCCTCAAAGGACTTGGTGCAGGAGCTGAGCCTCTCCTCCACAGCCCTGAATTCTTCTAAATATCTTTACTCCAGCATTCCCCCTATTCCTGCACATGTAAAGGCCCAAGTTTTGCTAAAAATACAAACATAAAAGTCAGCACAAGTGGCATAACTTCCGGTAATGTGATGTGTCCCTTATGTTGATTCTTCTCCTTTCGGTAGAAATCTTCCTATCCCTCTTCCCTACCCCCACCGCTGTAATCTTCCAGTCTAACAAGGGTTAATACAGCTAAGGGGCTGTCAGGAGCTCTTATCAAGATAGCTTGGCTATGTCTACCCTTTCCTGCCAGACACAAGATCTGTGAATAGATGTGGTGGCGCTATCAATCATCTGCTTATTCCCCATTCAGAGATCTTGCGTCATTCATGACGGATCTGGCAGGAAAGGGCAGCCCCTTAGCTGTATTAACTCCTGCCACACTGGAAGATTTTGGCAATGGGGGTGGGGTGTAGGACAAAAAAAAAGATTTCTACTGAAAGTAGAATGCACATTCACCAAGTTCTGGGGAAAATGCCCTTGCACAGCAAAACTGTTTTTTTTTTTTTTAAGTGAAAAGCCTTTTTGCCTTTAACAAATCAACTCCATGACTCTACTTCCTTACTGCCACCTATTATCTTCCCTATAATTAGGTGCTCGTAGCACTATGAGTGTTCCATTAACTAAAGATGCATTTATTGCTGAAGTAGGCAAGGTTAGAGATGTCTGTGGTTGAAGAGAAGTGGAGCCACATTGCAAGTTTAGATAAGGATACTTCAGGAAATAATTACAAGGTTACATTTTGTATAGGAAATGCAGCTGCAGTTCTGCTTAGGAGACTATCCAAGCCCAATGTGTATTGGCCTGTGACTGGCAGCTTTGCCTATCACAGTATAAGGCTCAGTTCACACCTAATGCCAAGGTGGCTCACAGCATGGGTCCTGTGGGTCCTGGTTCACCGTTTCAGGTCTGATTGCAGCCCGAATTTTGGGCTGCATTCAGACCTGAAACAAACCAAAAGAGGCACAGGGCTCCTGTGCAAATTCCCACCGGAGCCACATCGGAGATATGTGAACTGGCTCCATAGAGTGCCAGTCACAACCTCCTGCTATTGCGAATTGGATGCAGGGATCTCGCACCCAATTCGCAATAGTGTGAACTCAGCCTGAAGGGTCTCTATAAGATTTTTTTCTTCTTTTGAGGTGCTTTGTCATGTAAAGGGAAAGGGAGTGCTTTGGTTGCACAGTCTGTGCTTAGATAGCCTGTTAACCATCTTCCCCCTTACCAGATGTTGCATAACTTCTATATGGGCCCAACACCTAATGCATACTTGAGATTTTATTTTACTGTGAAAATGTGTTAGTTGAACTATTGAAGATTCAGTGTCTTGACATACTAAATCACACATTACGCTTTTGCTTTCTTTGGTGGTTTTAAAGTAGAAATTAATTTTTAGTAAAATACCCACATCACTGTCCCTGATATTGGCTTTCACACAACTTTATGACTTCGAGTGTGTCATCACAAAAACATTTTACTAATTTTGG
Source organism: Lithobates clamitans (assembly GCA_037952925.1). NCBI lineage: Eukaryota > Metazoa > Chordata > Amphibia > Anura > Ranidae > Lithobates > Lithobates clamitans. Next base: position 432,114 of record JBBGZY010000895.1, on the reverse strand, counting down.
GTAGAGTAAGGAATAATAAGAGTGCTTGTTTTTACTGCTATCCAGAGCTCCATTAGGCTCGATTCACATCTATGCATGTTGCTTTTTAGCATTCTGCAGTGCTTTTTGCGGTGCTTGCCACATTTTTGGACACATGTTTTTACCGTGATTTTGCCACGATTTGTGTTTTGCGTTTTTTTTTTACACTGTATATAGCTGGTTGCTAAGGAGGGGGCCGGGAAGCTGGTCACCACATCTTTAACAACTGATGAGTCATCAGCTGTCAGCGTGCTTCCCCACTGAAAGTAAAAAAAAAATAAATAAAAAAAAAATTGCCGACTAAAAAAAAAAATTGTGAAAAAAAACAAAAAAAAAAACAAAACAGCATGGTGTCTCCCCCAGGTCCATACCAGGCCCTCGGGTCTAGTATGGATTTGAGAAGAACCCCCCACTCCAATTTTTTTATTAAATGGCGTGGGGGTCCCCCCAAAATCCATACCAGACCCTTAGCCGAGCATGCAGCCCGGCAGGCCAGGAAAGGGAGGGGACAAGCGAGCGCCCCCCCTCCTGAACCATACCAGGCCGGGTGCCCTCAACATGGGGGGATGGATGCTTTGGGGCAGGGGGGCTCTGCGCCCCCCCACCCCAAAGCACCTTGCTCCCATGTTGATGGGGACAAGGGCCTCTTCCCAACAACCCTTGCCCAGTGGTTGTCAGGGTCTGGGGGCAGGGGACTTATCGGAATCTGGAAGCCCCCTTTAACAAGGGGACCCCCAGATCCCGACCTCCCCCTTATGTGAATGAGTATGGGGGACATTGTAACCCTACCCATTCACCAAAAAAAGGTAGTGTAGTGTTAAAAAATACAGTAGACAGTCTTTTATTAAAAATATCTTCTTCTCCACTTCTTCCACCATCTTCTCGCGCATCTTCCTCCTTCTCCCACTGCTTCTTCTTCTGCTCTTTTTCTTTCTTCTGTCTTCTTTGTCCAGTGTTCTACTTTCTCTGCTGAAGCTCAGGCCGATGACCCTCCTTCGATGCTGCGTCCCGCTGATCTGTCTGCGCAGATGTCAAGCATTTCTTAGATAACAATGGGGGCGTAGTAATCGGATTACATCATCTGGAGGCCACGACCCCTTGTGGCATCACAGACCCATCATGCCCCGGGCGGTGACATCACAAGGGGGCAGGGCCTCCAGATGATGTAATCCAATAGCCATGCCCCCATCATTATCTAAGAAATGCTTGACATCGGCGAGGTCACAGCATCAGAGGAGGGTCGTGGCGGGAGCAGCGGCAAGGGAAGAAGAACACCAGACAAAAGACAGAAGAAAGAAGAAGAAGTGAGGAAGAAGAAGCAGCGGGAGAAGAAGCCTGGATGATGAAGATGCGGGAGAAGATGGAGGAAGACCGGAGTAAGAAGCGAGGAAGAAGATATTTTTAATAAAAGACTTGTCAAAAACTGTCTACTGTATTTTTTACACTACTCTACTTTTTTTTGGTGAATAGGTAGGGTGACAATGTCCCCCATACTCATTCACATGGGGGGGACTGGGATCTGGGGGCTCCCTTTGTTAAAGGGGGCTTCCAGATTCTGATAAGCCCCCCATCCCCGGACCCCAACAACAAATGGGCAAGGGTTGTCGGGAAGAGGCCCTTGTCCCCATCAACATGGGGGCAAGGTGCTTTGGGGTGGGGAGGCGCAGAGCCCCCTTGCCCCAAAGCACCCATCCCCCCATGTTGAAGGCATGCAGTATGGTTCAGGGGGGGCGCTCGCTCGCCCCCTCCCTTGCCTGGCCTTCTGGGCTGCATGCTCGGATAAGGATCTGGTATGGATTTTGGGGGACCCCCACACCATTTATAAAAAAAAATTGCCATGCAGGGGTCCCCTCTAAATCCATAATAGACCCAAGGGCCTGGTATGGACCTGGGGGGGGACCCCATGCTGTTTTTTTTAACAATTTTTTTTTTAGCTGGCAATTCTTTTTTTTACGTTCAGTGGGGAAGCCAGCTGACAGCTGATGACTCATTGGTTGTTAAGGATGCGGTGGCCGACTTCCCGTCCCCCTCCTTAGCAACCAGCTATATACAGTGTAAAAAAAAATTTAAAAAATGCAAATTGTGGAAAAATCTTAGTAAAAACGCGGTATTTGCATTTTGGATGCGAGTCCATTGAGGTCTATTACATGCAAAACACTTCAACGGTAAAAAGTCCCTGACCATTTCCAAAAATGCAGAAGCACAAAAAATGCATTGATGTGAAAATGTTCTATTGGAACCCATGTTAAAAAATTTCCCTGCATTTCTGCAAAATGCATCAAAAAAGGCATTAGTGTGAATAGAGCCTTAGGGAGTTTTACCCTCACAACTTGTCTTGTTGACAGTGGTGTCACCAGACAGAAATTAAAGAAAAGCTGTAACAGGGAGAGAGACAGAAATAAAAATTAAAATCTAACAAAGGCCCTGGCCATACTCTACTGAAGAAAAGCATTTTTCTTTTTGTCTGTGTTGCTGTTGGAAATATCCCCTCACTTCTTTTCTGGCAAAATGTTGTCAGCAGGACAAGCAGTGGTGATAAATTTCTCTAACAATGCCCTAGATAGTATTAAAGCTTGACAGGAGTACTAACCCTTACCCATAATATCCAAAACTAAGAGAGATGATATGGCTATACATACACGTTAAAGCGGTATTAAACCCAAAACCAAAAATGTAATGCATTGCAACCTACCAAGCATTAGATTTGGTGGCTGCATTAGTTTTCTTTTTTAGGTTTTTTTCCCTCTGTTTTTCCCAGGTGATCTGGTCAGTAACACACCTCCTGTATTAGAGTGCCCCCACTCTGGATGAAGGAGCACATGGGACATAGCAGACAGCAACATTGTCAGTCTTGGAGGGAAAATATACTAGGTGTTAAATATGCTAGAAGATTTAAGTACACTAATAAATTGAAGCCAAACTCCTGCTAATATTTTATAAGCAGTCACAGCAAACAGTTTTTTTTCCCCTTTTGAGATAAAGGTTTTAAATGAATAAATGTTGATCATTATAAACACCCCTTTCAAATAGTTTGTCTCATCCCTGCAACTGATAAATCTGCAGTAGAGCAGATTTACTGGATCACGGGGTGAAAATAGAAGAAAGAAAGCCTAAAAAAGAAAATGAATACCGCAATCACATCTAAGCATTGGATAGCTGCAATATAATAAATATTTGCTTTTAGGTTTAATAGTGCTTTCCTGACAGACTCCATGGCAGCATACGTATGGGTTAATCCCGCCTCTCATACCTCATAGGACCCCACTCCCATAAATCTTTGCTTCCAGCCATAGACCGTGTTCCTTTTTTGTCCTCCTCCTAGGACCAAGGTGTATCTTACCTTATGAAGTTTTCTACGGTCCGGTTCTGGTTGCACGGTGGTTCTGATGGCGGTTCTGGAGTCCAGCAGTCCCAGCTATTAGCAGGGTGGATACGGGCAGATCTGCGATGCCATGAAGAGCTTACTAGCCTCGCCATTGGCAGGCAAGCGGCAACTGGCCAAACGTCCTTGCTATTAGCAGGAGGCCTCCCCCTTATTGATGCCCGGCCGTGCAGTGGATGATCGTCCCCAAATCAGACTGGACCAGGATCGTGCGGTGGTATCGTATATTGCATTATTCATTTCATATATGGCAGCTGTTTTTGTGTGTTGTTCGTTCCTGTATCTTTCTGGCCTCTATGGCGGCTGGAACGCATCTGCGTCCCATTCCGCCGCGTCTTCCGGGTCCCTGCACAGTGCGATCCTCGTCTGGGAGCGAGGCTTGGTTCGCACATGCGCAGTCCCGGGAAAATGGCGGCGGCCGCGCATGCGCGCGAGCCCCGTTTTTCGACGCTGGGGGGCGCGGTGACGTCATCGGCGGCGCCAAGTTTAAATAGCTGTCAGAATACAGCTATTACTTGGGTTGTCTGCGGGTGTACACAGCGGCTTCCCGGTGCAGTGCTTATTCCCTGGCAAGGTAGGAGACTTCGCTGCTGGCTGTCCAAGCCCCTTTCTTTCTCTCTGATCCCTGTGTTTTGACAAGGAATTGTTCTTTTCAGATACCTGGTTTTTTCTGCTATGGACGTGTCACCGCCCCCCAGTGGCCAACCCTTGCGCTGCAGGTAGGAATTGTTTATTCCTTCTGCTTGATTGTTTTGGGTTTGTTTCTTTCTGGATTCTGTTTATTTCCTTTTTTCCACAGCACTCCTAGGTCTGAACATAGACCCTCAGCACGTGAAGATACCGATCGTTCCAGATCGCATCATCAGAAACAATCATCAAGTTCAAGGCGTTCTAGATCAGCTTCTAGGCGCCATAGTGAAGAGCCCAAGTCCACATCTGGGCGTCACTCTCACCGCCATTCTAGCCGCTCTGATAAAAGGGCTTGCTGGGGATGTAAAGCTCAGGTCCCAGAAGGGAAGTCCCTCTGTGAGCTATGTTATGCCCGAGCTGCAAAAGAAAGAGGAGCTGGGGACCAGCAGGTGGAAGCTATGGTCCGAAGAGTGGTTCAGGAATCCCTGATCAGAACGGATCCCAATCGTTCAGCTATCTCTCCTTCTGCTCCAGTGCTAGCTCCTGGTGGAGTCGACCTTGGGACTCCTGGTCCCTCTAGACGCAGTCCCTCCTTAAGCGGATCCTCGGAAAGCGAAGCTGATCTGAAAGATCCTGGCGCAGGCTTTGATTTCTCCCTAGTGCCACGGTTGGTCAAGGCGGTTAAAGACGCATTGAGATGGGAAGAACCAGTAGAAGCACCCTCTAAACAGAGGAAATACTTTAAGCATCTCAAAAAGGATCAACCAAATTTCCCCTTCCTGGAAGAGCTTGGCGAAATCATTTCAGAAGAGTGGAGTAAAGTTGAGAGGAAGAACTCACTAATCTCCAAAGTGGCCAAGATGTATCCGTTTAAGAACGAAGAGGTAAAGCATCTGGAGTCAGCTCCGCTCATTGATGCTGCTTTGATGAGGCTGGTGAGGCATGTCACCCTCCCTCTAGAGGATACCGTTTCATTTAAGGATGGTCTGGAAAGGAAGATCGATACTGATCTTAAACGCATCTATATTACGGCAGGTATGGCTTGTAAACCAGCCTTGGCTCTCGCAGCTCTGTCGAAAGCTATGGAATCCTGGTCAGATGATGTGGATGCGGCATTAGCAAGTGTGTCTGAGGATTTGGTCAAGAGTTCACCAATCCATGAACTAAAACTGGCGTCAGTCTTCTTAGGGGAAGCATCCCTGGATATTATCCGCTTAGTGGCACGGGTCATGCTTTCCTCAGTCACAGCCAAACGCGCTTTGTGGCTACGCCCATGGGTTGCGGATCCTGCCTCTAAACAGGCCTGGTGCAGAATTCCCTTTGAGGGTTCCTCCCTCTTTGGGAACAAACTTGATTCCGCCATTACCCGTGCCACAGGGGGTAAGTCAGGGTTCTTACCCCAAGATCGTCGCCTTTTGGGGCAGAGGAGACCTCAACCCAGGCAAGACCAAGAACGCGCTAGAGATGCCCGCCGCTATAGACCGGGCCGTGATTTCAGGAGAAACTGGAAGAGAAATCAACCTTCTGGTCAGAAGTCCTCAAAGACATCCTCTTCTGGTGGACGGGAGGCTTCTAAGTCCTTTTGATATGAAGCCTGTCCAGGCGGAGCAAGTCGGGGCGCGGTTACTCCTTTTTCAGCACGTCTGGGCAGCCTCGATCAGGGACTACTGGACGGTCAAGACAGTCTCATCAGGCCATTCATGGGTGTTCTGCAATCCACCCTTACACCGGTTTGTCCCCACAATCCTTCCTCACCAAGAAGAAAAGAAACAAACTCTTCTATCATACACGGATTCTCTGATAGCTCAAGGGGCTGCCGTCCCGGTGCCCTCGGAAGAGAAATTTCAAGGGGTGTATTCCCCCCTTTTTATGGTCCTCAAAAAGAGCGGTTCCTGGAGGCCAGTCATCGACCTGACATACCTGAACTCCTTCATCAAGAAGGAAAAATTCAAGATGGAGACACTGCTAACAATTCGTCAGATAATACAGCCAGGCGATTGGCTAGTCTCCATAGACCTGAAAGATGCCTACTTTCACGTACCGATTGCGAGAGACTTCCAGAAGTACCTACGTTTTGCAGTGGATCAGAGACACCTCCAATTTACATGTCTCCCATTCGGGCTTACAACATCGCCGCGAGTGTTTTCGAAGCTCTTACTGGCTGTCGTGGCATTAATCAGGGTCAAGGGTATCCGTTTACACCACTACCTGGACGACCTACTCTTGCTTTCGCAGGACAGGGATCAACTAGTGTCACACCGAGATCAAGTCATTTCTACCCTGACAGAGTTCGGTTGGCTGTTGAACAGGGAAAAAAGTCATCTAGATCCGACACAGTCTCTGATATTCCTCGGAGCCCAGTTCAACACGTTGAAGAGCACCATCTCTCTGCCTCTGGAGAAAATCCCTTTGATTCGGGACAGAATTCACCTGGCAATGTCGTCTCCCCTGCTCAGAGCCTCTCAGTGTCTCAGGATAATCGGCACCATGGTAGCAACAACCCCCATGGTGAAATGGGCTCAATGGAGGATGCGCCCTTTTCAGAAGGGTTTCCTACAACAGTGGGATCCGGGTTCTCGAGACCATCTGGTTCGGATAACCCCGTCCATGCGGGAAAGTCTCCCCTGGTGGCTGCAGCGGAGGAATCTCCTCAATTGCCATTCCATAGCACCCGTTTCATGGATCACGGTGACAACGGATGCCAGCAGCAAAGGCTGGGGCGCTCTCTGTCTGACGGAGATAGCCCAGGGTCAGTGGGATTTCCCATCCCGGGGCGTAGTTTCAAATGTCCTGGAACTCCGAGCTGCCCTCTGTGCTCTACGAGCCTTTCTCCACTTAACATCAGGGGCCTCAGTCCTCCTGAGGCTAGACAACACGACAGCGGTGTCTTATATCAAGAGACAAGGGGGCACACGCAGTCTCTCCCTTCTGAAGGAAGTGAGTCCTATCATGTCTTTGGCCCAGACGAACCTATCAAATCTGACAGCTGTCTATCTTCCAGGAGTCCAAAATGTCCAGGCGGACTTCCTCTCGAGGTTTGCCCTGGACAACAACGAGTGGTCTCTCCACACGGAAGTTTTCAATTGGATCCTGTCCCTGGGAGTGTCACCAGAAGTGGATCTGTTTGCGTCTCCTTGCAACCACAAGATGGAGAAGTACTACACGAGATGTCGTTGTCCCCAGGCTTTCGGAGTGGATGCTCTGACGGACCAGTGGAGATTCCACAGGGCTTATGCCTTTCCACCAGTTCCGGTCATTCTTCGCTTCCTATCGAGGCTCAGGTGGGAAGAGGTCGAAATAGTGGCAGTTGTTCCATATTGGCCCAACAGACCGTGGTTCCCCCTCTTACTACAACTCAGCTACCGGAATCCAGTTCCTCTCCCATCCAGATCAGATCTCCTATTACAAGGAACATCTCTTCACCCATGTCCGTCCCAGCTCCATCTGACGGCTTGGTTCTTGAGAGGGGAAGGTTGGAAGCCCTAGGATGTCCAAGTGCGGCTATTTCGACTCTACTGAATGCCAGGAGACCAGGTACCAATAGGGTCTACCAAAGAATTTGGTCGAAATTTGCGGATTACGTCTCCACCACTGATGGTTCCTGTACTGACCCTAGGATTCAGGATATTCTTGGTTTCTTACAAACAGGCCTGGATCTATCCTTATCAGTAAGCTCTCTTCGGGTTCAGGTTTCCGCAATCTCTGCCTTCACAGGTATATCCTGGGCCAGGCATCCCCTTACAAGGCAATTCTTCAGAGGAGCGATAAGACTCAGGCCTCAAAGAAAGCCAAGGTTTTCTAAGTGGGATCTTCCCCTTGTACTAAATTTCTTTTCTGAAAAGGAAATATGTGTGGATCAAGCAGCTATTAAAGATCTCTCCCTCAAAGCTGTATTTCTAGTGGCTATAACATCAGCCAAAAGGGTCTCCGAGATCAGTTCTCTAGGATGTAAAGAACCATTCCTGACCTTCTTCCCTGACCGGGTGGTCCTGATTCCTATGCTCGGATCAAATCCTAAGGTGACATCGGTTTTTCATGAGAATCAGGAGATTGTTCTTCCAATTTTCCGGACAACAGAGGACTCTAGCATTCACCCTTTGGATGTGGGAGAAGTTTTAAGGCAATACCTTGAAGTCACTGCCTCTTTCCGAAGATCTGATCATTTGTTTGTTTATTTTCAAGGGAAGAACAAGGGTTTACGTGCTTCCTCCAGAGTCATTGCAGCTTGGATCGTTCAGGCTATACAAGGAGCTTATGCAGCCAAGGGTCTGGCTCCTCCAGAAGCGGTGACCGCCCATTCTACTAGGAGCGTTTCTACATCATGGGCAGCTTCCCGTCATGTGTCCCCGGAAGTAATCTGCAAGGCGGCCTCTTGGTCGTCGATCAACACCTTTATGACACACTATTGTGTAGAACCGGCCTCTTTGTCTTCGGTTAATTTTGGTTTGCATGTCTTGTCTGTTGACGGTGCCAAATAAACCTTTTTTCTTTAAAACCAGCAATTTCCCACCCGGGAGTGTATGGCTAGTCATTTCCCATACGTATGCTGCCATGGAGTCTGTCAGGAAAACGGAAAATTTATATCAAATACTTACCGTAATTTTCCTTTCCTGATGGACTCCATGGCAGCAGGAGTTCCCTCCCATTTTGCTGGAGTAGGCTATGTTACGGAACACGGTCTATGGCTGGAAGCAAAGATTTATGGGAGTGGGGTCCTATGAGGTATGAGAGGCGGGATTAACCCATACGTATGCTGCCATGGAGTCCATCAGGAAAGGAAAATTACGGTAAGTATTTGATATAAATTTTCCGTTTTAATGTGGAAGTGACAATAAATGGAGAAACAATTTGCTATCATTTGACTTGGGTATTCTGCTTGGGTCTGCTAGTTGTATGGGGGCCTGCCCAATATACTAGGTACTATATACTATACTATTTATATAATATAAATATGCTTTCTGGGTTCAGATCTGCTACCTGCGGTTTCTTTTTTCCCTCTCTAATTTCATCTCAAGCAAATCCCCTTTTATATAGAAATCAACTCATAAGCCAGTCAGCTCCGGCTTGTGTCATCTTCTTTCTTCTCTCTGAGGAATGTGGAAAACTAGTCCTTCTACAGAGGTAATTTACCCAAGTAAAATTCTGGGTTAACCCTAACTAGTCCTAAAAAATATCCCTCCCCCTCTTAAAACCTATGCAAGCTGATCTGTGTAAGATAGATGTGTATATTTACATATTTTCAAGCTGCTCTGGTCTGGCCAGATGATCGACAATGACTGGTAAAGTCTGGAGTGGTGATGTCACCCATAGTCTTCAATGGCCTTTTTGTTGTCGGTGCTCCCTTCTCTACCCTGCAGCTTCTGTTGGTTGACACAGAGGACCTGCATCATGTGACCAGATAGGAGTGACTAGAAAATAGGTAAGTATATGCATCTTTCTTACACAGGTAAGTAAGCATAGGTGTTAGGAGAGTGGAAGGGTGTATTTCTAAGATTAGTTAGGGTTAACCAAGAATAATACTTGAAAAATTATTCAAGATAATAAGAAAATCCCATCAATTTACAAAAGGTAAAAAAAAAATTATATATATATATATATATATGTATATATATATATATATATATATATATATATATACGCACACATACATATACAAGTAATACAACTAATATCATTCTGGCTAGAAGAGTCCTATAAATCATAGTAAAAAACGCAATGGGTGGGGTACTGGTGACCAGTATCTTTGGTAAATTCAGGTAACAGGTTACCGGCTCACCTAATAGGGTGGTGTTCCTTGTCAGAACAGGAGAAGTAGTCAAAATAAAAGGGGAGTGGGAATAGGACCCAAGGTGCCCTTACCTTTAGTGAAGGAAAAAGGAACAAACTGTGGTTTAACCTGATATAAAAAAAACTTTATTAGAACAATTAGTAGAAAAACATTTTAATCATTGATAGGAAAGCATAAACAATAGGAGATTGCATAGGGTAAAAACTGACAACGTTGTCACTGTTTGTATCTTTTTGTAAGTATCAGGTCGAAGTCACCTCTTCTTACTGGGAGTTTTAAGGCATAGAACCCCTTAATTTTGAGTCCGTTTGTTTCCCTATTGTGATATTTTAAAAAAGTGTTCTCCTATGGGGGTATCGTCATCTGGGGAATGAATACTTGAGAGATGTTCCCCTATACGGACCTTTAAAGGACGCTTTGTTTTGCCTTTATACAGTTTATGACAGGGACATTCCAGCATATACAGTACCCATGTAGTATTGCAGTTAATGAAATGTTTAATTTGATACACCTTTTTTCCTGTTGCATCTGTAAATGAGTCATATCTATCTACAAATCTACAAATATGGCATTTTTCACAAGCATACATCCCTTGCAATGGAGACAGGTCCGTGAGCCAATTGCGTGGATTGGGTCTGGTATATTCAGATCTGACGAGTTCATCAGTCAGATTTTTGGCTCTTCTTGCTACCATGAAGGGTTTAGGGCCAACTATAGAAGCTATCTGGGGAGCTCGAGTCAGTACGTGTCAATGTTTAGTCAAGATCGTTCGCACATCTTCCCACTGTGTACCAAGCGTGGTGATGATTTTCACTTGATCAGAAAGGCTCTTGTTGGCATCTTGGTCATTCTTTGGTATTAGCAGTTCTTTCCGGTCAATTGCAGATGCTCATTTTCTTGAGTTCTTTAAAGATCTATGCAGGTAACCCCTTTCTCTAAATCTTTTATAGAGTTGCTTTGATTCAGCCTGATAGTCTTGATCCGGTGAACAGTTGCGTCTAAATCTCAGAAACTGCCCTATTGGTATACCTCTGACCAAGGACTTAGGATGATGGCTGGTTGCCTCAAGAAGGGTGTTTGCTGCTGTTGCTTTACAAAACGTTTTCGTGGACAGATGGTCTCCATCAATCCTTATTAGGAGGTCCAGAAAAGAAATTTAGTTCAAGTTGTAGGTAAATGTTAGGCGCATATTACGGCTGTTTTCGTTCAGTTCTCTCAAAAACTCTTCAAGGGATTTGACAGACCACTGCCAAAGCAACAGGACATCATCGATAAATCTTAGTCACATTTTGGCATGGTCTAGATAAGATTCAGAGCAATAAACAACTTCCTCTTCCCAATAACCAAGATGTAAACATGCGTAGGAAGGTGCCCAAGGGGCCCCCCTGGAGGTGCCTTGTATTTGTCTATAATAGACCCCTAGGAATTCAAAGCAGTTGTTAGTTAGGGCAAACTGCAGCATCTTAAGGATGAACTCATTCTGAGGTCCCATACGTGGAAATTTCTGGTCAAGAAAGTGTGCCACTGCTGCCAAGCCCCATGCATGGGGTATAGATGTATAGAAGAGTCCTATAACCAGATAAGGACATCATGAAGAATTTTCTGCAACAAAGTGATGGTCTAGAGTCCCTTAATGGGGGAAAAGACTTGGGGCACCTCCTGGTATAGTATAACTGAGGACATAAACAAAGGGGGTTATTTACGAAAGGCAAATCCACTTTGCACTACAAGTGCACTGCCAGTGCACTTGTAAGTGCCCTGAAAGGGCACTTGGAAGTGCAGTTGCTGTATATCTTAGGGGAAGATCTGAAATGAGGGGAAGCTCTGCTGATTTTATCATCCAATCTTGTGCAAGCTAAAATGCTGTTTTTTTTTCCTTGCATGTCCCCCTCGGATCTACAGCAACTGCACTTGAAAGTACACTTTCAGTGCACTTGTAGTGCAAAGTGGATTTGCCTTTCGTAAATAACCCCCATTGCATGGTCTTCTAGCTATATTGACACCACATAGTGTGATTATAACTACAACAACTAATCTGTTGAGGAGTAGGGGGTACAAATTTAACATAATTGATTTTTTGTGAAATATGTGAAAGAAAAAAGTGAATGAGGGGGATTGAGATTTTGAGCTTTCTTGAGTTTTCACACCTATATGCCCAATCAACCTGATCTCAATCTAATCAGACTGGTTTTGTCATTTTTAGAGCAGAACATAAATTTAGTGGCAGCTGCTAAAAGACTGGTAAGAGACCTTTATTGCCAATCAATCAGTGCAACGGTAGCAAAAAGCACAGTGTGTATTTTAATATGTCAAGACCAATGCCATATTGCATTTTCATTATTTTATGCAATAAATTCTTCTATAACATATTGCAGGTTACTTAGATACAGTGGCTGTATGTATTTTTTCACTTTATTTATTTGTTTTACCCTGATAATTCTGTAAGTATCACAGTTTCTGTGCCTGCCTCTGTCTGCACTTATTTTCCATTTTATTTTTGGAGACAACAACATGGTGAATCCATGTGACTAGCATTTTACACAAAAAAGGAGAATGTTTGTGCTTTCTTTAGAGCTTGCAGGAACTGACAAGCATACTGCTCAACAGGTATTTTCTGTTCTTGCTAAACATAATTTTAGTCTGAAAAGTGAAAACAAATGCAGCCACCAAATCTAAAGATTCTGTTTGGGGCCTGGATATGCTTTATTGGTCTGGTGTATAAGAAACCTGCAAATATTTATCAAAGTGGTTTACCAAGGCAACATTTTCACACTTATGTCTAACAGGCGTAACTTTTTTAAAGAAAATGTATGAAACACGGTTTTCAACTTAAACTATTACTTATTCCAGGAAAATAATAGGGGTCCATACACATCTGTCCACTCTGATGTATTTGAATGAATAGTTTTTATTTCAAGCATTATGCTCATTGCATTAAGGCAGCCCATTCATTTTAAATGGGTTTGCAATGCACCACAGTGGACAGAAAAACATACCTACACCTTTTTTCTGATGCAGTACAGAGCAACGCTTTGTAGTGGATTATCATGCATTGCAGTGCACAGCAGCACAGGTGGTGTTGTGTAGGTGAACTAAAAACAAACATGGACCTTTTTTTCCCAATGAACAGTAGTGCATCACCATGGGTTAACGTTTGCAGCAATGCAGGTGTGTTGTAGAGGCACAATACAAAATGAATTATGCTGCAACTTACCAGTGCACATAACGTGTGTTACTGTACTCTGTGGTAATGAACATGTTACGGTAATGCAATAGTGTTAATCCAAAAAGCATTTATAATTCAATTACATTTTATAACACTGGTGATTATTGATATTACTATTAATATTATAAAGGAATTCCAATAAACTTTGAACTTAAAAGTCGATTATGGATGCAAATTGATAAAACATTTTCTTTTAGAAATAGCATTAAGTTTGAAAAATTGCATTGAAAACATTTACATACCTTTCTGTTTTTTTAATATCTTTATTGCAAGTTGGGCTAAGTTATATGGTCATGTATTTTGTTTAAAAAAAAAATCAGTAACTGCACATAACATTTGTATTTATGGACTGCAATGTTTTTATCCTTTACTATATTTTATTCTGTTTTTTGCCCTCTTATATAAAGTTGCTTTATTTTATTGTTTATAATGCTTTCATTACAAGTGTTGTGGGCATATTTTATGTGGAACTTCTTAAGTAAATGTATGTTCTATAAGTAGGCTGGTATTTTATACTTGTCAACAGCAAGAATCAAATACACCGATAATTCCCATAATAGCATATTTGTGTTTCCTTTTAACCATCTTTTATATGAAGAATGTTTTGTTAACATATGTATGCATTATCTGCTATATAAATTTCTTACATGGCAATAAAAATGATTATATGTGAGCCGAAGACTGTTTATTATAAATCATCCATCTTACTATTTTACTTTCTTTGGGACTGTGTGAAAATACATTTATCTCTGATTTTAAAGTAAAACTAAAGAAAAAATGTTTTCATTTCAGAAAGTGTAAGGGGGATTATAAACCCCTGTTAGGTTTTTTATTCTTCATCTATGTCCCAGTGGGGAGATTTTTCTTCACTTCCTGTGCCAAAGACACAACAGGAAATGAGAGGAAATCCTTCCAAAGTGAGGGAATCCCTGGTTGTCACCAGAATCAGTGTCCAGGTTGGAAGATTTCCCCTCTATTCTGAGAAAAACACAAAGTTTGAGATTTCCATCACTTTCACAATCATTGATAGTGGTAAACAGGACAAATAGAGGAGGTGAATCTCTCCAAGGGATGCACAGATAACAGAAAAAAAAAGACTGACAGCTATTATTATTAATATTATACAGGTTTTATATAGCGCCAACAGTTTGCGCAGCGCTTTACAACATGAGGGCAGACATTAAAGTTACATTACAATTTGCTACAAGAGGAATGAGAGGGCCCTGCTCGTTAGAGCCTAATCTTTCTTCATTCTATATAGAAAAAAGGAAGAAAAAGTTTTGCCTCAAGTTATACTTTGAGGTCACTATTCTAGCTATCACCTTTTTAACCTGTCTTTTAGGCCCGGTTCACACTGATGCAACTTGGGTCACACTTAATCACATGAGAACAGTCCTTCCAATGATGCCCATTCACATCAATGCAGCGGAGCTGAGATGCAACTTTGGGGAAGGGTCCTGTGCTACTTTGTGGTCCATAGACTTCAATGTAAACGCAATTAAAATCTTCATGTATGTAGTATGTGGGCATCCTAACAACCAGTGACTCAGGGATGAGTCTTCGGTTGTTAAGGAGCTGGCACCCACCAGCATCCTAACGATGAGTCATCCCACGCTGACAGCAGACTGTAAACAAAAGAGTCGGCATGAGAAAAAAAAAAAAAACAATATTGCCCCTCCGGTCTGATATGGACTTTAAGTGAAACCCCATGCCAAAAAAAAATGTTGTGAGGTCGCCCCCAAAATCCATACCAGACCCTTATTTGAACATGCAGCCGAAAAGGCCAGGAATGGGGGGGAGCAGACAAGCACCATTCTCCTGAACCATACCAGGCCACATGTCATCAACATCAACATGGGGGAGGGGGGCATTTGTCAATGAGGAGGTAGTTTATCAGAATCTGGAAGCCCTCCTTAATGAGTAGACCCCCAGATCAACAAGTACCCTCCATGTTGAGGGAATGTGGCCTGGTATGATTCATTTGGGGGGTGGTTGATTGTCCCCCTCTTTCCTGGGTTGTTGGGCTGCATGCTTGGATAAGGGTCTGGTGTGGATTTTGAGGAGGACCCCACATAATTTTTTCTTTTTTTTTACCATGGAGTTCTCTTAAAAACCATACCAAACCCGAAGGTCCTGGTATGGATTGGAGGGGATCCCCATTTTTTTTTTTTTAATGCCGGCTTTTTTGTTTACATTCTGCTGTCAGCAGGGAATCTTCTGCTGACAGCAGGGATGACTCATCGTTGTTAGGACTCCGGTGGGTGCTGGTTTCTTATGGGATGAATCCCTGATTGTTAGGAAGGCCAGCACTAGTAAAAAAACACATTAAAAATGTATCAAAATTGTACCAAGTCGCACTGCAGCTGCACTACAAAATCACACTGAAAATTTGATCAAAATCGCACTACACTAGTGTGAACCTAGCCTTAGTGGTCAGCTCTCAGGTGTATGTATAAATGCAAAAAAAGCATATGTTGCAGGAATAAATACTTACTCCCATTCAGATACGGGCAGCTCTGGAATAGTCTTGCACTGGATAGTAGCTTTAAATGCAAGGAATTACAAGAGCAGAGCCACTATAGAAGCAGGAGCTGTGATAGAAGCAAGCACGCTGTACACGCAAAAACAATTGATGGTGAATAATTGCAAAAAAAAACTGCTGAAAATATGTGGACTCCACTCTCAACGATATATATTTGTATGCTCATATAAATACACTGCCAAAAACACTTATGCATGGTTGGCAAAGATGTCCCCTGTCTAGAAGGGGGCAGCCTCAGTCCAATACATAAAATTCAGTTACAGTTCAGTATATATTGTCCATGCATGAATAAGTACTTAGCTGTGATCCAAAGGGTTAGAAAGCTGAAGATACAGCCCCAGCATGTAGCAAATACATGTTAAGCTAAAATATATATATCTTTATTCAATAAAAACAAAGGCAGACTTGCATGACAGCAGCCAGTTGTCAGCATATTATCAAGGCACCACAGTCCAGGCAGTGAGCACGCTGTACAATCTCATCAATTCTTGCTGGAGCTTAGAAGATAAACAAATACCAAAAGCAGCACTTCACTCACCAAGAAACCCACTGTCAAATGTGTCCATGGGCGGGAGGGGTAATCTATCCTCTGCTCATTCCTTTGGTTTACTTTTGATTTGTAAAGACTAAATATGCCATGCCATACCTTGCTGTCTGCAAGTAGTGATTTCTGTTCTGACTCCATCTCTTAAAAGCCATCCTCTCAGCACCTCTGTAGTTAAGAAGGCAGGCTCTGTGATATGTGTGATACAGCAGTGCATACTCATGGGGCATAGCCAATATGTGTCACAGAATTCAAGGAAATAAATGTATGGAATCCTTTACAAAGTAAGTTCTCAATCTTCAAAATTGTCAGTATAATAGGAGTAGGCTTAAAAGAATTGAAATGTATGTGGAAATGTGGAAATTAATACGTTATTTTACATTTTGACCATAAATACACTTTAAACGCTTTCATGTGTATTAGTCTACATCAACAAAATTCAGTTTTTTTTTTAGTGTATTGGTGAATTATAGACATACAGTATATTTAACCTGCATACATATTTTGGAAAATAATTATTTCTACCTGAAATCGATATTTCACAGATGGTTGAGGCTGGAGTATTAATTCACCATAAGGCCCCTTTTACACAGGGTGGACTCCATTTTGATCAGCAGGAGAACTGTTCGCTGATTCCCTGCTGATCAGAGCAGAGCGGGCAGATGATATGTCCATGTCCACTTAGTTTATGCAGAGTGGACAGGGACATAGCCAGCTCTGCTCTATGAGTGGCCCGGTGTAAACATACTCTGATGTCCATTTACACTCAGCTACCTCTGATCAAATCCACCTAGATAGAGGAGGACAAATCCCCTTCCATTTGTTTTTAATGGACCAGATTGAATCAGAGGTAGGTGGATGTAAACAGACAAACAGACAGTAAAAAAGGGATGACAGACCATATTGGCCCCATAAAGAATGAGGAAGGACTGGTTACAAAGTATGGGGAGATAGCGAAGGTATTGAATTTATTCTTCTCCTCAGTCTTCACGTGTGAATTGGGGGGCTTCAGTAACCAAAACTGCAGTGTTTATCCTCATGACACAACACAGGAAGCACCTCCATGGTTAACAGAGGACGGAATTAAAATTAGACTTGAGAAACTTAACATTAATAAATCACCGGGACCAGATGGCTTGCATCCGAGGGTACTTAGGGAACTCAGTCAAGTGATTGCCAGACCGTTGTTCCTAATTTTTACAGATAGTCTACTGACTGGAAAGGTACCAGCTGATTGGAGAAAAGCCAATGTAGCACCTATATTTAAAAAGGGCCCAAAATACATCCCTGGGAATTACAGACTAGTTAGCCTAACATCAATAGTATGTAAACTCTTGGAGGGGATGATAAGGGACTATATACAGGATTTTAGTAATACGAATGGTATCATTAGCAGTAATCAGCATGGATTCATGAAGAATCGTTCTCGCCAAACCAATCTATTAACCTTCTATGAGGAGGTGAGTTGCCATCTAGATAAAGGAAGGCCCGTAGACATGGTGTATCTGGATTTTGCAAAAGCATTTGACACAGTTCCCCATAAACGTTTACTGTACAAAATAAGGGTGAGTACATGGATTGAAAACTGGCTACAAGGGCGAGTTCAGAGGGTGGTGATAAATGGGGAGTACTCGGAATAGTCAGGAGTGGGTAGTGGGGTTCCCCAGGGTTCTGTGCTGGGACCAATCCTATTTAATTTGTTCATAAACGATCCGGAGGATGGGATAAACAGTTCAATCTCTGTATTTGCAGACGATACTAAGCTAAGCAGGGCAATAACTTCTCCGCAGGACGTGGAAACCTTGCAAAAAGATCTGAACAAATTAATGGGGTGGGCGACTACATGGCAAATGAGGTTCAATGTAGAAAAATGTAAAATAATGCATTTGGGTGGCAAAAATATGAATGCAATCTATACACTGGGGGGAGAACCTCTGGGGGAATCTAGGATAGTAAAGGACCTGGGGGTCCTAGTAGATGATAGGCTCAGCAATGGCAGGCAATGCCAAGCTGCTGCTAACAAAGCAAACAGAATATTGGCATGCATTAAAAGGGGGATCAACTCCAGAGATAAAATGATAATTCTCCCGCTCTACAAGACTCTGGTCCGGCCGCACCTAGAGTATGCGGTCCAGTTCTGGGCACCAGTCCTCAGGAAGGATGTACTGGAAATGGAGCAAGTACAAAGAAGGGCAACAAAGCTATTAAAGGGTCTGGAGGATCTTAGTTATGAGGAAAGGTTGCGAGCACTGAACTTATTCTCTCTGGAGAAGAGACGCTTGAGAGGGGATATGATTTCAATTTACAAATACCGGACTGGTGACCACACAATAGGGATAAAACTTTTTCGCAGAAGAGAGTTTAACAAGACTCGTGGCCACTCATTAAAATGAGAAGAAAACAGGTTTAACCTTAAACTACGTAGAGGGTTCTTTACTGTAAGAGCGGCAAGGATGTGGAATTCCCTTCCACAGGCGGTGGTCTCAGCGGGGAGCATTGATAGCTTCAAGAAACTATTAGATAAGCACCTGAATGACCACAACATACAGGGATATACAATGCAATACTGACACATAATCACACACATAGGTTGGACTTGATGGACTTGTGTCTTTTTTCAACCTCACCTACTATGTAACTATGTAACCCTCCAATCAGGTCCATCTGAAAAACTGAACATTAGTTGCTAGGTATGCTAGGTCTGGACTCAATGGGCAAGTTCAACAGGTGGTGCCATCTGTAAAAATCTCATTAAAGAGTTAAAGATACAGTGGCTGCAAAGCATCATGGACACGGTATGTGTACAGCCCTGTCCCACTTTATTTTTACAATTCAGGTGAGTGGCCGGGAGGGGCAGTAAAACTGCAGCTCACCACCTGTTTTTACCATACCCTTGCCAACCGTCTGAAAGAATCTTACAGGAGAGATATAGACAAAGCTTTTTTGGCTATACTTCTTCTATGGATCACAGGAGTGCAGTTAGTTCTGCACTCCTGTGACCCGTTTTCAGCCAACAGCAGGCTACAGCTCGCTGTCGGCTGACATTACAGTGCGGGTCCATGCTCTAAAAAAATCCCAACCATATGGACCAGACGCCTGGACTGACACCTCGCTCAGCCTCTCAGTGAGCTGCAGAGAGCCTGAGCCAGCCGCTCTAACCCCCTACACAGCCCAGTTCTACAATAAGCGCTGGAGGGGCAAAGCAGAGAGCCGGTAACTGACAGTCACTGGCTCTCTGCAGGTTGAAGACCAAGAGCTGAGCGATCAAAGGTGTATGATCACTCAGCTCTTGATCTTAGAGGTGACAGGGACCAGCTGCAGCTGGGCTCTGTGCTGCAGCCATCTATGTGAGTATGATTTTTTATGTTTTTTTTTTAAAAACATACTTACATAGCTACATACCCTGTTTCCCTGAAAATAAGACCTAGCGTGATTGTCGGTGATGGCTGCAATATAAGCCCTACCCCCCAAATAAGCCCTACCCTGTTTCCCCAAAAATAAGCCCTACCCTGAAAATAAGACCTACAAGGACTTTAACTAGGGCTTATTTGGGGGTAGGGCTTATATTGCAGCCATCACCGACAATCACGCTAGGTCTTATTTTCGGGGAAACAGGGTAGTAAGTCTGGTTGAAAAGGCACAAGTCCATCGATTTCAACCAATAAAAGGGAAAAAAACTCATACAATACTACTGTGTTTTCCCAAAAATAAGCCCGGGTCTTATATTAATTTTTGCAACCAAAAACACAGTAGGGCTTATTTTCAGGGTAGGGCTTGCAATTTAATCCCCAGTGTGAACAGCTTAAAAGTGCTTGCAAACTGCCAGAATCCCCGCCACCACAGCAGAATATAATGCCAAAGGTATGTGTCTCTGCAATCCAATCGTGCCACATACCTTCCCACAGCTCTGCTCGGCGTTTCCATGACCCACCTGAATGGTCTTCCCTGGCACAAGCACTGCAGAGGGAGGGGGTCAGAGATCCCCTGTGACAGCCGGCAGAAGAGAAGAGCAGCGGGGATCAGCTGAGCATGGCTCGGCACTTCTGTTACCCGCTTGAGCTCTCCTACCCACTCTGAGCCTTGCAGGGGGTGCAAGATCCCCCTCTGACAGCTGGGAGAAGAGGAGAACTCCAGCAGCAATAGAGAGGACTTCAGCCACAACCACCACTAGGTCTTACTTTCGGGGAAACACGGTATATACACAATTCTATACCCACATTTGATTCAGAGGAATTCTCCAGCGATGGTATGGGATGCTCAATCTCTTGCTGATCTTTTGTAAGTTGAAATTGTAAACCAACATTTTGAAGATATGTGTAACTACTTATGGTTATGTATGTTTTTTGAATATCTTTGTTCCTTATATATGGTTATTGTCTTATAGAATGTACTACTATCTCTCTCCACCAGAACTATGAAGAAGATGACTCTACAAGTTGAACGCGTAGGGGTCACCATTGGGCTTCGCAGCCCTTGTGGCAGATCTCCTCTTTCAGACACGAAGGTCACGAAGGTGACGCAGGTGACTGACCTCTCTGCATTGTGACACACACATAACAAACTCAAAGCAGGCACACAGAAATAATGCCAGAAGCAAAGTCACTATAATACACACAACAATATCCTTGATCCAGGAAAATACTCCATTGAAACCAAACCATCCCACGTTACCCAGGGGGTTACGTAATCCCATCCCAAGTTACCCAGGGGCCAAGTAATTATTTTGCCTTTTCATCATGTCAATACCCCTCTTCGGTTCCAGAGGGGAACCATGCCCAGGTCATGTCCTTTTCCAAAAACAATGACCTGGTATAATGGTGTTTAAGGGGGCATTTCGGATGAACACTAGCCTTGAGCAAGTGATGTTCCTCACTGTCCCAGAGAATTCCCATTATCGGAACCAATGAGGCCAAGTAACACCATCCCTTGGGATCACTCAGAATCCATGGATGGCATGTTCTTCCACAACAAATGTACATGCTGTTGCCCAAGGCCAGTGGCTGTCTGCTTAAGGACCCATTGGGTACCTTCAGAGAATTCTGCAAGGGCAAGCTGTGAGAGTTAGCCTAACCATCTCAGTATGGGGGTCAGAGGCATGCATGAAGGCATATATACTGTGATTTAAGGCATGATCTGAGGTGTCAAACACTGTGGAGTTCCCTCAGACTTTGAATACACATCCCCTCTATGTCTATTGAGTGTGTTATTAGTGGTGTTATCGGGTGGGCCACATATAACCTTAAGAGGCTGGCGGTTGACATGTGAACCGATACATATATAGTACAGTGCTCATGCCAGCATCCCTCGAAACATTATCCAACAGCTGCAGTTTCAAACCATCCTACACACTGAAGTGGTCGAGCATGTCCTGAGCACACTACAACAACAATCCCAATATGCCCCCAACCCTCACCGGACCACCTTCTAAACATGCAAAAATAGAAAACAACAAACACATAATCTCAGCTGCATAGCAATTGTCCATGGAATGCAAAAAGGAGGAAGGGGCGTGACAGTCCATAAAAGCAAGTGGGAGGGGAATGGCAGCCTTTAGGCCAAAAAAAAAAATAGTCCCAAAGAAATACACAAAAAGAAAGTCTCTTGGATGGCTTCTGAATGTCCATTAAATTTGCAAAAAAGGAAGGAAAAGGAAATGTCCACATTATAACTTTCATTCTCAACTTTTCCCAAAACCTTTGGTTCAATTCTGTGATCATTCATATGTACAGACATGAATTCTCTACCCCGAAACACTGCCTCTTTGTAAGGGCAGAACTTGATATCCACAGACAAACTGGAACTGATGCGTTGGGCTAGACCTGGGTCTTCGGGTTGGCACATATGGATCTCTTTCATGTGGTGCTCACTAGAATTTTGTACCTTGGGTTTGCGTCATTTGGCTCCCCCTCAAGGTGTCTTCCCAGGAACACTTTCCAGCAGGAGTCCGCCTTTAATCATCTAAGCACCTCCTATGGTATTTGAACAACAAAGACGAACAACGAAGACTTCCATGTAAAAGCTGTAGTCATCTCTTCATCCGGATAGGGTATAGGGCAGGGTATGAATGGGTTGTAGGGTATGACTGTTGTGGGCATTTCTTCACGTGCATGGAGCTAGGGGTGAATGCTGGCTGGCTGGGGCAGATACTCCTCATCCGACATGAGTAATCACAGAATCTACCTGATCAATTCAGGCCTTAACCATTGGAGGTATTAAACATAATATTCTTCATTGACTCAAACATAAGTAAAGCATGCAGGAATGAAAATGTTTCTCAGTAAGGGTTTTCATTATATAGATTCAATATATTTAACTAAACATTTTTCCAAATTCAGTATTACAGCAGAACTTCAACAAGACTTAAACCCCTTTAGTTTCTTCTATTCCCAGGACCCAAGTGGACCCGAGGTACCTGGAACAGAACATTTTACCCAAACACATATTCTGACTCAGAAGTCTCCTAACTTTGCAAATATGTCTGATCATCAGCAACAAACAAAACATTGATGGATAAACATCATTACATCGTCAACACTTCATGACTGACACTCTGCGAATTCAAAAGGTAAATATCCAGAATAGTCATTCTGATTGCTTATTTCAAACAAATCCTTCCCATCACATTTAAGTACTCCACGGACTCAATATATGCAGCAATGTATTTCGATTCCGGTTACTTAATTTCAGTAACTCTTCAATCATTTTTCCCAAATTTCACCCTTCTGTTACCAAAATCCCTTTATCACTTTTTTTAATTTAACCCCAAACTTTTAGTGAATATATAACATGGGCCTGAACACAACATGAGACAACTTGTTGTGTACATTCTAAACACACACTTAAAATACTTTACTAACCAAAATGATACCCTATGCGTTCATTAAACACAAAACTACCACTTTTTTATTCCACATTCATTTGGCCAATCCATTCACCATTCACTCTCCAATGTTTCATATTTTCCCTTTGAACCCCTCTAAATACCTTTTAAAACCTTAATATCTTTCTCTAGTGCATAGAATTACACAACGCAGTTACTTCTCTTTTTCTTTACTAACCACAATTCCTCTGGCGTAGCGCCTGGAATACATAACTTCCTCATTCTTAGCATAATAATAACAATATTCTTAAACTTGTATTTGGTTAAGATCAAACATTTTAAAATCCCAATCAATGTTAAAACAGCTTAAACACAATTAACCCCATTTGCGCAAATGATCATTCCCTTGCTTTATAACAGGCAATGTCCCTATACAATGCAAAACTCCCTTTTTTTTTTCTTTCAATATCAACAAATGTGCTCGTCAGCCCAACTTCCCCTTAAACGTACAATCTATTGTTTTGTAACATATTTTTTCCCTACACAAAATACCACTCTAGGTTCTGTTATTTGATAACAGTATAATGTCATTTACTGAACACCTCGGAACCCAGGGCAAATATATCAATCCGATCTATAGCACATTTGCTGATACCGAAAAACCACCTTTTAATTTTATTAATGCAAGAATAAACAACATACACAACTAAACCAGTCCCTAAAACCAGACTTCAAGGCTTCCTGTTCCAACCAGTGTGACCCAAGTCGCAGCGACTCCAAAAAAGGCTCTTGTCGCAACTTGTTCCCACACGGTTTTCACTGGTTGCATGAAATCGCACTGCAAAGTCGCATCGCAAATCACGCGACTTTGGGGCTGTGGAAACAGAGTCCAACTGAAACAATCAAAACACATTTGAAACATAAGTTAAAATGTTACTCCCAAAGAAATTGTATCTGATCAGATTCCTCAAAAAAAACAAAAACATTTGGTACCAACGCATACATATAATTTTATCAGTGACGTGTCACATTCCCCTTTTAATGTTCCTCTACTACATAAGACATAACTATGCAGTGGGCATGGGCCTAATATGTGCCCAACACATTTCATGAACAGACTGACGATAGTTGCAACATTTTAACAATAAACATATACTTTTATAGATAACTTTTCTGAATCAAATCCTTTTTTAACATTCATTCTCGACCTCAACAAGTCTCTCTGACTCGCTGACTATGGAATGCAAATATAGCAGTATGCTCTCCACAAAAGCGGTGGTGAAGAGCTGGTCGGTGGTTTGATCCCCTCTTCCACCTGAAGCAAAATAGCAGATCTCTGTGAGTGAATATGTACCTCCGTGCATTGTGCTAAACAGTACTTTGGACAGGAGGAATCACTCAAATAGTAACTTGTCCTTGTCCAAATCCGCGATTCAATCCTCTGAAAGCACCACACACAGATGAGTACCCTACTCTGTCTCTCTCACCTACCCATTTTAGCAATGCTCTCTGTCTTGGCAGGATTATAGGACATATATCAACTACCCAACAATTCATCTGCATTCAGAAGAAAAAACAACTTATATTCTAAATTGGAATTCCAAGACAATCAACAAGAAATAGAATTCAAAAAGAAACAAGAAACAGAGACAATCGCGGTAGAAGTGTTTAAACATGTTCTCCCTCTGATGATCTCCGCACACTGAGAGTCCTCACCGATCGACACAGAAATGGTCAGTCCATGAAGCTGTGACCTCAGCTCTTCACTGGAGATCCATGTCAGAATTCACACCCCCAAACAAACCCATCAGCTCAAAGGTGGAGAATCGGGGAGCGAAGAGGGAATCTGGTGGAATCCGAGGGGGAAGGAGGAAGATTTATAACTTCCCTCCAACTCATTCAGACCCCCCAAAACAGTACCCATGTCCCCCTTTAAGTGTACCAAGCAGCGACAATTTTATCACTGCCCAATAAATTGGCATCTCGGTGTTTCTGTGAATCTCTGGTACCATAATGCTGCAAAGTCCCATGAGATCCCAGCATCAGGCGCTGCTCATTGCACGAGGTGGGGTGCTTTCAATAAGGCTTCTAGACTCCCCACCAGCTCTCTCTCTCTTTTTACCCTTGATTGAACCTTTTTCCTGTACAAGCAGGTGTGGGTGCCCTCCCCGAAGCCTCTGTCTCACAGTCCTCCTCCCCTACATCAGATATGTCTGGTGTAGTAGAGGCACCATGCCCTGGCGCCACCTGTACCGACTCATTATAACTTCAGCAAACAACAATAAACAAACAGACAAACAAACAAACGAACAAACAGACAAACAGGGTAAGTCTACACAAAAATCCTTATTTTAACAACACCTTTTATCTGATAATCCAAATTAAACTAGCTGTGACACTTTAAAATCCTTATTTTAAACAAAACTCTTTCTGTGTTAATTATCTGCTTAAAACATCCTGTCTCGGCTATTTCTTTAAGGTTGTTTCCTCAAAGATACTTCGTAGTCAATAAATACATGACCACAAATATCTCTCGCACTTGCTACAGCAAATCATGAAAGATTTAATCCTTCAAGCTCGGTATGCCATGCCAGTAAAATATCCCAACATTCAACGTCCCCTTTAAATCTCAAACAACTCTGACTGCTAACTTCCTGTTTTTAAAAGTACTTCCCTTCACTTTTTTTCTTTCTCTATGTGTCAGCTCTAAAGCTACAGCTACAGCTTTGAAATTGGCTTGTCTAAAAAGAACAATGCATTGAAAAAACCTTGCAAACTGCAAACCTTCTTTAATAAATAACTCAAACCTCTCTTTACCTTCTAACTTCACTTGCTTTACCCTGTACAATGTAGGATGTTTTTATTAAACACCTTTTAAACTACTCACTTACTAATCTCATCACACCTTTACCTTACACAAACCCCCTTCCAACTAAGACATTTCTTCACAAGCTTCAAAAATACCACTCTTTTCTTTCTCCACAGAGTTACCAGACCATGTTAACATGAACAAACAAATTACACATTTTTCAAACAGAATCAAGCAATTATAATTCCAAAGCTCTATAACCAAAATACTAGAAAAGGGGAAAAGTCATATTATTCATAAACTATACCATTGTCTCTTCAAAGAAAACCTTAGCAAACTTATATGAACATGCATATAACAGTACTCACCCCTTCCACGATACCTGAACATAACAAGGGAAATTTACTTCACTCTAATTTAATTTGCCCCTTTTGGGATATCATATAACACAGTGAAACAGGATCGCCTTACCTCGCAGCCGTGTTTCACACAACAGATATCTTATACTTTTATGCCAGTGCAAGAAACAAGAAAAGCCAGATAGAGCAGAAGTGTGTGGGTCCCGGTAGTAATTGCCTTATTACACCTTTATGTTATTCTCCTTCACCAAAAAGGAGCGTAATATTACGTTTTAAAACTTCTCACAGGCTTACCTAAAGTCAGGGGCTTCCCAAAAGCCACACAACATTTTAAACTTCTTATAAAGCTTACCCAAAGCCAGATCCGCATGGTCCATCTCACACTTCTTCTCTTTTTTTTTTTCTCAAAGGACTAAGGTTTTATCAGAGCTGAGGCAAGAAGAACCTTGCCACAGGTGAGCCTTACCTAAATTCAGTCCTAAATCCAAAAATCTGAAGCAGTGCCTCCAAACTTAAGTGGAATCAAACGGTATTTCTATATACCTGACAAGACCAGCTAGGTATAATCACGGCAATTACCACACTCACAAGACCCACTCAGTACTGCAGTACTGAGGAGCTAGTTTCTTTGTGAAAACTAGAAGAGATGAGTCAGAGTCAATGTTCAAAGCTATCTGATTTAATTCTGGGCGGGTATACAACTTATATAAGTTATCATTAGCCAATCATAGTATGGAAAATGGGCTTGGTTAATACAGAGGTGTACATTACATATCATTACATATCATTAATTATGCCATCTGCTTTCATGACACATAGTCATGAGTCCTGCTTCCCTGTGTCATGTCTCATGACACAGGAAGGGGCCCAGACATATTGAGCAACAATTCTTTATTTAGATGGTACAGAATAAAACTGCTTACACAAGCTATATTTTCCTATATGTGTGCTTTATAGAAAACCTGTTATCAACTAGTTGACTTTAACTAGAGTCTGAATATACAAGTTTAAGATATATGAATCCAAAATGGAGTCACCTCTGTTCAGTCATATTACTACAAGAGTAACATAGGTTATGTTTCTCTTCTATTTTTGCACACATGATGTCCTATTTCTTTAGATTTTTTAATCATGCTTTGATAAAAAATTTTGTAATTTTTTATACATTTGTCAATTGTTAGTGGTGTCTCAAAGTCCCCACCATGGTTCTATTTATTTGTAATTCATCTTTTGGGATTGGCACCTCTACCAGTGAGATCCTTAGGCACAAGAATATATGTTGATTGATCCAGAGGAAGGCATCTTCTCTATTAAGGTGGATGAAGGCACTCAAATATTCAAGGTGGGTAGAAACAAAATCTAAATCTATGACAGTAGGAGGCGCATGCATGGAGCTTCTGAGTATGGCTGCTTAGACCCAGAGCTCCAGCCAATCCAGCCCTTTCAGCCCCACCGCCATGAACAGCTTAAGCACCCTTGAGCCCCCCCGGCCTCTGCTGACTGCCAGACACCCGGGATCACCCTTATGTCATCAAAGTCGCTCTGGAGGGACCTCACTCGCCAATCCAGCTTCAGCTTCTCGGGCCATGGGGAATCCAAGATGGTGTCCAACCTGCAGCATGCTCCAGAGGACAGAGGAGAAGACATGGAGGAAAGCACAGACAGAGCTCCACAGGCCGCCTCCCAGACTGGTGCTCCTCCTGTGAGTACTCCTCTCCCCACAATACTATCCCCAGCCACTACTGACTCTCTCTTGGAGAGAATACTGGATGAGTTGCTGAGCCCTCCAATAAGGGATCTTGATACAAGCCCTACTGTGTTGGCTATTTTAGGGCATACCTCACCAGCAACCCCCTATGGATTTTACTACCATGATGAACACTTTCAAGGTGCTCTCTAGGAGCTAGCGCAAACAGCATCCCAAATGACCTCAACTATCCAAGCAGACCTCCAAAACCTAGGCACTAGCCTTGAGGTAATTTAAAACAAAATGGAACAGATGAGGAGGGGGTCTTTCTTCTCTATTTTCCCCATTTTTGGATTCTGTGTCCAGGAATCTCAATATGCCGACTGACTGAATGATTTTTCCTTTGGGAATTTCTGTTCTCTTACAGACCCTCTTTTTGTTTAGGGACAATTTTGTCATTATGGCCCCTTATTTTGGGTCTGTGTTCTGTAGTTGGACTTTAAAAGTGTTTGGTAATTGATTGATCGTTTATTTACACTCATGTCGGGGAGGCTGGGTAGTGGGATGAGTTTTTGATCTCTCGTGTCCTCCGGGAAATTAGTTTTCGCTAGCCTATTACTATGCGCGAAGTCCTTTTATATGGGGACCAAATACTTGGATTCTCAGTAAACCTTTATGCATTTGGGGACTTTTGTTCAGTGGTTTGGGGGGTAGCGAGAGAGCACCCAATTCTGGGGTACCTTCGCCCTTCCCTGGGCTTTAGGGGATGGCCCTCAGGGCAGGAACCTCTCCTCACTCTTTGTTGATTTAAATATGTGGGGGGAAACCTATGCTATGTTGAGACAAAATGGGTGTTTGTTTGGGCCGGAGCCATCGTAGTGCTCCTCCCTCTCCCTCTACGAGGTGGATGTTCGCTCGCATGGAGGTATATGCTCATTTGCAACCCAGGCAGATGTTTAAGTCACTTTGTATTTTGGGAACAGGCAGGCCCCATTAAAATGCCGCAAGTACTTTCAACATTCCCATTCCCAACCAATTGAAGTCCTTCTCCTACAAGAGACACATTTACCTAAGCAGTTCAATCCAACGTTTCACCCTAAATATTCTCAATTTTATTTGGCCCATGCAGAGGATATGACTAAGGAGGTGGGGTTTTTCTTCTTCAAGAAGACTATCTTTTCCCCATCACAGGAGATCAAAGACCCTAAGGGTAGATACTTACTCGTATCAGGTTCTTTGGACAGAGCCCAATATACCTTTGTTCTTTCTATGCCCCTAACAGAGGCCAATCACAATTCTTCGCCTCCATGATGGCTACCCTCTCCCCTCGCTTAGTAGACATGGTGACAATGGGGGAACTCCAATGTTGCATTAGATCAGATGCTAGACAAATCAGGGCAAAATTGCTCTCATCTTTTGCGTCCCCCTAGACAGAGTTTGAAGATTGCTAAGCTTATAAACTCCCATGGGTTGGTGAACATTTGGAGGGAGCATAATCCGACTTTGAAAAAATACACTAATTTCTCTGCTCCACCCCAAACCTATGCAGGAATAGACCATATCTTTATCGCTGCCTCCGCCATTCCTTCGGTCACCAAGTCATTCATTAGGGACTCCCTATTGTCAGATCACTCCATGGTTCTAATGCATATTACAAATCTCAGGATCACGACAGCACGTTCCGTTGGCACTTTAATTAATCTTTATTAAGCGACCCTGTCCAATGCACTATGCTGGAAAAAATAAATAGTGGATTAATTTAGGGTAAATGATAATGGGGCAGTCTCTCCTGAAACACTCTGGGCAGCCCATAAAGCAGTCATTTGGGGAAAGATTATTTAATTGGCCACTAAACTCAAGAGTATTATCAAAAAACTGGAACAAGAGTTCCACAAACTTACTAAAGACCATAGACTTAATCCCACTCCTAAATCTCATGCCCTGTTGGAATCAGGTTGCTTATCTCTAAATTTGGCCCTAGGCACCCAGGCTGAAAAAAATCCTTTGGTGGTCTGGTGCATGGTTTTACCTTCATAAAGATAAAATAGATCCCAGACTAGCTACCAGGCTGATGCCCCAATCCCGCTCATTCACCTTCCCAAAATTGAGTACTTTTCATGGGGTCACTTATGCAGATTCCACAATGTATCATGGCCGAGTTCCATGACTTTTATTCAAAGCTTTATAGGGCAGATAGGGGAGCCTATTCTTCCCTTATGTCTGAATTCCTGGATGGCATCGTTCTCCCCAAATTAAAAAAAGAACATAGGTCGGATCTTGAGAAACCCATATCTGAAGCGAAAGTCCTGGGGTTTATCAAAAATCTTAAGAAGGGGCCAGCTCCGGGCCCTGGTGGGTTCTCGTTATGGTTACTACAAAACATTTGGATCTTCGCTCACACCATATTTGACTTGCTTCTTCAATTCCATTTGAGGGGGGCCCCTCTCTGGAGTGCGGCTAATATGGCCTATATTTCTGTCATTCCCAAACTGGAAAAAGAGCACTCAGAAGTCAGCAACTACAGGCCTATATCTCTGATCAACAATGATCTTAAAACCTTAACCAAAATCATGGCCTATAGATTGTCTGCCTTTAAAGGGGGCTATGTTCATAAGGACCAGGTGGGCTTCATCCCAGGAAGACAGGGACCAGATCAAATACGCAGAGCGGTGAATGTTATTTCCCTTTTGCGTCCAAATAGGGATGGGGGCAATCACCAGGAAGGATTTTTGCTCTCGGTTGACCTACAAAAGGCATTTGATACGGTAGAATGGGCTTGGAATTTGTTTGAAATTCTAGATTGCTTGGGGTATGGTCCACATTTTATACAGGTTCTGTGAGCCCTTTACTCTAACCCAAGTTAAATTGCTAGATCATTACTCAGACCCTTTCCCAGTCTACAAAGGCACTAGACAGGGATGCCCTCTCTCCCCCATAATTTTTGCCATTGCAATTGAAACCTTGGCCCTAGCCATTAGGAATAACCCGAACATTCATGAAGTGCATTCTGGTCAACGCACCCATAAATGCACCCTATTTGCAGACGATTTGCTTCTTTTTATCACTTTGCCCCTCATTTCGACCCCAAATGTCTTTTTATCTCCTTTATGTCTTTGGAAGGATCTCAAGCCTTCACGTTAACATGGCCAAATCCATAGCACTGAACATTAGTACCCCTGCTTCCTTAATCGAACAACTTAAAAATCACTTCTTGTTCGCATGGAGTTGCACTTCTATCCCTTACCTGGGTATCAACCTAGCAGCTAGCATTGACCAACTCTTTCATGTTAATTACCCCCCTCTATATAAAAAAAATAGGTGAAGACTTGTCCAACTGGGAGCAATGAGACATCCCCTGGCTGGGAAGGGTACATTCAGTTTATATGACCCTCCTCCCCAGGATACTATATCTGTTCAATCCCTCCCAATTCCTGTTCAGAAACCCCACCTTCAGAAATTACAATCTCAGGTAGTCCACTTCATTAGGGGCACCAAAGGTTTCCGCTGTCCCAAAAGTGTTCTCTTTAGAAGCTGTACTCAGGAGGGATTGGGAGTACCTTATCTATGGAAATATTATCAAGCCGTTCAACTAGCACAGTTCTCAGTCATCTATTCACGGGGACATAGACCAGACTGGCTAGACATGGAGAGACAGGCTGTTCCAGGGCACACCATAGACTTCCTGACTTGGATCCCTCCTAAGAATAGGCCCCCGATATTAGCACCTATGCTCTCTCATTCTATGGCCCTATGTGACTCTTTATATAAATCCCCTGCGCTAACTTCTGATTTTCGGTCGTTGACACATCTTATTCATAACCCCCACATTCCCCTGGACAGGACATCCGGGGATTTCAATGCTGGACGAACAAGGGACTGTTCAGAATCGGTCACTTCTTTTCCTCTATGGGACCCAAACGGTGACAGAGGTTTCGATTGCACAAAATACAACACTACATTTTTTCCCTTTGGAGATCTAAACCTGACCCCCCATGAATCACGGCTTATGAGCAGTGGTGTCCTCGAATCATGGACCAGAGGGGAAGTATATCATTGATTTACGCTGCTTTGGCAGAGACCTCTGAAAAACCCTTATATGCAATAAGTTGGGAGCGGGATTTGGAGATCAGCTGGAAGGCTGACACCTGGTACAGACTTTTCCAAAGATCATTTAAGGGAATTGTGAATGTCTCCCTGATGGAAGCGAGTGTCAAATTAATCACCCGTCACCGGCCTTGCAGTGCCTACAACCCCGAGTGCCTTGCTGAGTAGCAAGCTAGTCTGATGCTCTAAGTACCTTCAGAAGCTCATTTATATTATACTGCTGGGTGCTAAGATTACCTTAGCCCGAGCATGGAAGCAACCAACGATGTCATATGCTGCAGCAAAACGAAAGATATCTTGGATAATGGTCCAGGAGAAGATGGTCAGCACCCTTATGGCCACCTCTAATACATGTGACGCGGCATGGGAACCGTAGAGTGTTTACATAAATCAACCCCTGTGAACCATAGTGTTGATTAATACTCTCCAATGAACTCTGGTGCTTGATTCCTTCCTAATCTGTACGCTTCTTTCCTTTTCTTTTGCTTCTTTTAGTTAGGCAGGTACTTGGCTATGATGAACAAGTTATGACAGTTTACAGTGGCCCTTTACACTATCACTGAACTGATATGCCAGCACAGCAGAGGGGTCGGGAAGTCAAGGAGCTCCATATAATTCTATGCTAGCCACAGTGGAATGTGGGTAATGAAGTTCAGGAAGGGAGCCGTGCTGTGGACTTCTACTGACTATTGAACTGATATTGCCTTGAGGAGAGGAAAAAGCAACATATTCTCATGCTGTAGAGGACACAGCTTCCTCTTGCCATGAGGGGGCTCGGAGAGTGCACATTGCTGTCCAGTGTGCACCATTACTGCTGCATAATGGCGGCCTGACCAGGATCTGGAGTGCTGAGTCCAGGTTTGCTGACAGACAGAGTCACCTGGGTGCAGAGCTGAGAGTGGAATA
This sequence comes from Lithobates clamitans, assembly GCA_037952925.1. Lineage (NCBI taxonomy): Eukaryota > Metazoa > Chordata > Amphibia > Anura > Ranidae > Lithobates > Lithobates clamitans. The sequence goes on along the minus strand of JBBGZY010000895.1, from coordinate 399,299 downwards.
CTCACTGTCTGTGACTGAATGGTGAGCTGCAATATGGCTGGGATTGGTTTGCTGCTGCTGTGGGCATTTACTATCTGCTGCTAAAGAGACTGAGCCCTTTAGTAACTCACCATAGAGCCAGTAGCCTTATTACTGCCTGAAGGCTTGACTAGGTCTATTCTCATGTGCACGAACAGTACAACTGGGCCCCAAAGCTACCTAGATGAAGAGTTAGAACTAAAGACTGTCTTTTTACAGCAGCTACACAGAGAGAGCTACACATCTATTGCTTATACTAAGAGGGGACATTGCACCATATCCTAGCCATTCTATTAGAGTGCACTCTAGATTCATTTTAGTAGTAGTATTCACATTGTAGTTAATGCATATATGCACTGTTTATTACTGACTTTGTGGATTCCGGAGTTAATCTCAGTTTAGTGGAACATAACTACTAGGGAAGAGCTTTATATTTGGGTCGAACATGAGTTTGACTCGAACATTGGCTGTTCGTCGAATAGCGAACAATTTGGGGTGTTCGTGCCAAATTCGAAAACCGTGTAACACCCTTTAAAAGTCTATGGGAGAAATCAAAGGGGGACATGTATCAATGCAAAAAAAAGTTTTAAAAACGGACTTTTTTTCGGGAGCAGTGATTTTAATAATGCTTAAAGTGAAACAATAAAAGTGAAATATTCCTTTAAATTTCATATCTGGGGGGTGTCTATAGTATGCCTGTAAAGTGGCGCATGTTTCCCCTCGTTTAGAACAGTCCGAGAGCAAAATGACATTGCTAAAGGAAAGAAAGTCATTTAAAACAACTCGCTGCTATAATGAATTGTCTATGGGAGAAAACAAAAGTGCTAATTTTAAGGGTTAATATGCAAGTTATTGTAATAAAAAGTGTTTGGGGACCTGGGTCCTGCCCCAGGGGACATGTATCAATGCAAAAAAAAGTTTTAAAAACAGACATTTTTTCGGGAGCAGTGATTTTAATAATGCTTAAAGTGAAACAATAAAAGTGAAATATTCCTTTAAATTTTATACCTGGGGGGTGTCTATAGTATGCCTGTAAAGTGGCACATGTTTCCCCTCGTTTAGAACAGTCCGAGAGCAAAATGAGATTTCTAAAGGAAAAAAAGTCATTTAAAAGTACTTGCGGCTATAATGAATTGTCTGTCCCGGCAATACACATAAAAGTCATTAAAAAAAAAACGGCATGGGATTCCCCCACAGTCCATTGCCAGGCCCTTTGGGTAATACTTCAAATCTGGCCTGTTAGTGGGCCCTGAGGACAGGAGTTGAGAATCACTGAGATGGAGGAAGAAGAAGAAAACCGAAGGAAGACCAGAAGAAGTTGGAAGAAGAAGCGGGGAAAGAAGAAGACATTAATAAAGGAATTGTCAAAAACCGGCTATTGTCTTTTTTAATATTTTTGACACTTTTTTTGTGAAAAAGATTCCGATAAGCCCCCGCCCGCATACTCCCACAACCACCGAGCAAGGGTCGTGGGGATGAGGCCCTTGTCCCCATCAACATGGGGACACGGTGCTTTGGAGTGGCTACCCCAAAGCACCCTCCCCATGTTGAGGGCATGTGGCCTGGTACAGGTCAGGAGGGGGGCTCTCTCTCATCCCTCCCTCTTTTCCTGCAGCCTACGAGGTTGCGTGCTCGGATAAGGGTCTGGTATGGATTTTTGGGGGGACCCCCACGCCATTTTTTTTTTAAATTTTGGTTCGGGGTTCCCTGTAATATTCATACCAGACCCAAAGGGCCTAGTAATGGACTGTGGGGGAATCCTATGCCGTTTTTTCAATGATTTTTATGTGTATTCCTGGGACTGACAATTCATTATAGCCGCAACTACTTTCAAATGACTTTTTTTCCTTTAGAAATGTAATTTTGCTCTCGGACTGTTCTAAACACGGGAAACATGCGCCACTTTACAGGCATACTATAGACACCCCCCAGGTATGAAATTTAAAGGAATATTTGACTTTTATTGTTTCACTTTAAGTATTATTAAAATCACTGCTCCCGAAAAAACTGCCGTTTTAAAAACTTTTTTTTGCATTGATACATGTCGCAAACACTTTTTATGACAATAACTTGCATATAAGCCTTTAAAATTAGCACTTTTGATTATTCATGTTCGTGTCCCATAGACTTTAACAGTGTTCGCGTGTTCAAACAAATTTTTTGCCTGTTCGCATGTTCTGCTGCAAAACGAACCAGGGGGGTGTTCGGCTCATCCCTAATAACTACATTCTAAGGTAACTTGTTATAGTGATTATGCTGTCTAAGTGACTGTTTCTGAACCTACCTTCTGTGTGTTTATTTATGCTCAAACCACCATTTATTTTAACCCATACCAACACATTAAGTTCATTTACCCCTAAATGGTCTTGTGTCTATTTCCTGGTGCTAATGCACATCCATGTTAAAGGCTACATGTTATTTGTGTATATATAAGTGCTTGCAGTAACCTTCATTAAACCAGGTGTGCCAGAGGGGCTTAGGGTGTTCTTGGAGTTGAGGTACAGAACAGAGAACCCAAATTACCCAGCGGATCTTGCAGGGGTAGAGCTACATCTATAACTGAATTATTACCTTTATATGGATGTCCTTCAAAGAAGACAAAAAAGTAGCAATTTATTGTTGTTGGGTAAGTAATGTTCATGTTGCAAATATAATAGTGATTTATTAACTGCTGCACCATTTAGCTGATTTATTAAAGCCAGCCAAACATAATGAAATAAAAATGAAAAGGTCTTTAAGAGATAAAATAATGAAAACAAATTTTTGCTGCAGTAGTCATCAATAATTAAGAGATTTCCCCCTCAACACCTTTTTTGTGCTGATAGATATTTTCATGTAGATGGCCAGCATCACTTGACCCACTTACTCGTGGCCCAGTTTAACATGGATTCTCCCAAGGCTATGATTGGGCAGTAAAAAGAGAAGCAGCGCAGTGATGAGTTCATCTGTCTGTCACTTTGTCTGTTCTAGCTTTTTGACAACACATGAACTGATTGGCTCTTTGTGCTGCTTCTTACTCTCAACCATGCTGTACAAAAACTACAAGCAGTTGATACCAGGTCAGCATCAGGTACTTACACTGCTTGTATTAAAAAAAGATGTATTCATTAATACTGAGATACATTAGTGTAGTGTCTTTTATAACTATCTAGAGTTCAGCTACAAGATTTTTTTGGAATGATAATAATTGTGGTAATGGATACTCCTAATGCCACATGTAGCACTAGTTACAATCAGTGACAATATTTGTATCCTATTGTCCTTTCATTCAATCTAGTAAAAAACAGTGATAATAATATTTTACCACACTAATAATAACATAAATAACTGGGTAAAATCACAGGCAAGCTAAACTCCAAAACAAGGAATTTGATTTCCTCCATATCCTTCAAGTAGGAGTTTTATTTGCCCCCAGCAGCATATACAACCAGCTAATGCTTCTCTTCACGTGTTAAGTGAAGAATTGACAGACTATTTTCCACTTATTGGGGCTGGGGGATAAAAAACCTTATAGCTGATGATATGTGGCCACAGATTAAGTAGCAAACTGCTAGAAGGATTTTAAATGAAATGCTATTTTAAAGCAATTATATCATGTGGATGCTTGGAAATTCTTACAAGCAGCATAAGGAGGGCAGTGACTCTATTATGCAGCCCAGCACCAAAGTGGAGAGCATGTGCTTTTTTGAGCCAGGTAATAATGCAAGTCATCTCCTCAGACCCTCGGAAGAGGCAACTTGATTTTATTAGACTCTGTTGAAGAAAGAAAACTCCACCATCTGAAAAAAGAAACACATCTTAAAATACGTTATTAGTTCCGTACAAGCTTAACTAACATAAGATTGCTGAATTACTAAAGAAGTAATCTAATTCCCATTTACTTATTTCATTTGCACACAACTGGATCATTGAATTGAATATTGTGTAAGGATTCTCCGCTTCTTTAGTAAATCATCCCCTGACTAAACAAATGTACCTGACCACAAAGCCCTTAACAGAACACATTTTACCTATAACATTTTTGTCAGGATAAAGTTGTAGATGTGTGTTAAGGTCCGTTCACACGATCAGACTTTTTGACAACAAACATGCAAATTAGCTGTTTTAAGGCAACATCCGACCGTGTGTACGCTCCATCGGACAAACTTTTTCAGTTTTCATCGGACTTTTGTTGGCTGTGCGAACAGACAAACTTTCTGGCAACAAAAGTCCAATGGAGCAAAGTCCGATCGTGTGTACACAAAGCCATTGCACTCTTGTAAAAACTACAGTACAGTACCTGCCCGCAAGAATGTTTCCAGCGCGATCCCATTGTGCTGGTTCTCGGCGACAGGGTACTGTACATCTCGCGCTGGCTGCAATAGGAAAAACACATTTTCCTATTGCAGCGAGTGCAAGAGGGAATTCCCCTCCTAGGGCATACCAGGCCCTTAGGTCTGGTATGGATTTTAAGGGGAACCCCCTACGCTGAAAAAACGGCGTGGGGGTCCCCCCAAAATCCATACAAGACCCTCATCCAAGCACGCAGCCTGGCCGGTCAGGAAAAGGGGTGGGGATGAGCGAGCGCCCCCCCTCCTGAACCGTACCAGGTCGTATGCCTTCAACATGGTGGGTTGGTGCTTTGGGGCAGGGGGGCGCTGCGTCCCCCACCCCAAAGCACTTTGTCCCCATGTTGATGAGGACAAGGGCCTCTTCCCAACAACCCTAGCCGTTGGTTGTCGGGGTCTGCGGGCGGAGGGCTTATCAGAATCCGGGAGCCCCTTTTAATAAGGGGGCCCCCAGATTCCGGCCCCCACCCTATGTGAATGAGTATGGGGTACCCATACCCATTCACCTGGGGGAAAAAAGTGTCAATAAATAAACACATTAGACAGGTTTTTAAAGTAATTTATTAGGCAGCTCCAGGGGACAAGGTGCTTTGGGGTGGGGGGGGCAGCGCCCCCCTGCCCCAAAGCACCAACCCCCTATGTTGAGGGCATGTGGCCTGGTATGGTTCAGGAGGGGGCGCTCGCTCGTCCCCACCCCCTTTCCTGACCAGCCGGCTGCATGCTCGGATGAGGGTCTGGTATGGATTTTTTTTCAGCGTAGGGGGTTCCCCTAAAAATCCATACCAGACCTAAGGGCCTTGTATGCTCTTAGAGGGGAATCCATGCCAGTTTTTTATTTAAAATTTGGCGTGGAGTACCCCCTCATGATTCATACTAAACACCTGTCAACAATGCTTGTCGCTCATCGCGAAAGGTAAAAACACATTTTTCATTTCCCGATGAACGAGCCAGCTCAGCGCTGGGGCTGGGGCTCGCAGGTGTCAAATCTCGCCGATAACAGCGGCAAGATTGACACAATATCACGGTCACCTACTGTACAAATTCTCAGAACCAATGCAAAAGATCAGACAACAATACAGAAGTTGACCAAAGGGTGGCGGTAAAGAGCTGAAAAAACATGTGATTTGGTGAAAGTTGCCTGAAAAAGTCCTGCCGTGTGTATGCTTAATTAGTTTACGGCCAACGCCCTTTGTACAAAAATCCACAGGAAAGTTTGTACAAAGTCCTATCGTGTGTATGAGGCTTTAGAGATAATCTTGTGCATCTTCTAAAATCATCTCTAGCCAAACTCCAAAATTGTGCTTTTTTTTACTCTAATGAGCTAAAGGAAGTTGTATACATGACACAGATGCAGCACTTTACAGAGAAGGTAGGGGTTTCCCCAAGACATGTTATTTAAAAAGTAATTCCACTTTTGTTGAGAAAAAACATTCCCTTCTGGGTGATCAATGTACAGTACATTGCAGGGATTTTAACAAACTTTGTTGCAGAATACTACCTTTAGTTATTCCATTTTAGACATGCTTTTGCTTTGGGAGTATCTTACCAAAAATTTAATTTTTGTTGCAGGGAGCGCTCAAAAGCTGACTTGCATCTTAGTGCAGATTTCTGGGAAAAATCAGTAAAGCAATCACACAAGCAGGAAATGGCATTTCTGGGGGGAGTTCTGTACATCAACTGTGTATGGAAGACCTCCAGGTTTCCATATTGCATTGCATTTTACAGAAAATTACAGCACTGCAGATTGAAAGGGAAAGGCAATTTTTAATAACATTCAATTACAATATGACTTGTGTGACGATTGTATATGCTATATTATAATTTTGTATTATTTGCTTTTTTTTACCACAAAGGTGGAGTTACCCTTTAAGATAATTTTGCTTCTACTTTGCTTCCACCTATCTTTTCCATTTTACCCTTCTTTTTTTTTCCTTTTTTTTGTACATGTCCCCCTGGACATTTTCCAGCCGCCTATGCTATTTGGGTGGTTGATAGGTAAGGCTGAGTTCATCCTGAGTATGTGTGTGTTTATGTCATTACTATTTACCATATCCCTGTATATTGCATTTGCTAAGAAACATTATTTAGCCAATGTAGCACCAATATTTAAAAAGGGCTCAAAATACATCCCTGGAAATTAGACCGGTTAGCCTAACATCAATAATATGCAAACTCTTGGAGGGGATGATAAGGGACTATATACAAGATTTTAGTAATGAGAACAGTATCATTAGCAGTAATCAGCATGGATTCATGAAGAATCATTCTTGCCAAACCGATCTATTAACCTTCTATAAGGAGGTGCGTTGCCATATAGATAAAGGAAGGCCCGTAGACGTGGTGTATCTTGATTTTGCAAAAGCATTTGACACAGTTCCCCATAAACGTTTACTGTACAAAGTAAGGTTCATTGGCATGGACCATAGGGTGAGTATATGGATTGAAAACTGGCTACAAGGGTGAGTTCAGAGGGTGGTGATAAATGGGGAGTAATCAGAATGGTCAGAGGTGGGTAGTGGGGCCCCCAGGTTCTGTGCTGGGACCAATCCTGTTTATTTTGCTCATAAATGACCTGGAGGATGGGGTAAACAGTTCAATCTCTGTATTTGCGGATACTACTAAGCTAAGCAGGGAAATAACTTCTCCACAGGATGTGGAAACCTTGCAAAAAGATCTGAACAAATTAATGGGGTGGGCAACTGCATGGCAAATGAAGTTTAATGTAGAAAAATGTAAAATAATGCATTTGGGTGGCAAAAATATTAATGCAATCTATACACTGGGGGGAGAACCTCTGATGAATCTAGTAGATGATAGGCTCAGCAATGACATGCAATGCCAAGCTGCTGCTAACAAAGAAAACAGAATATTGGCATGCAATAAAAATGGGATCAACTCCAGAGATAAAACAATAATTCTCCCGCTCTACAAGACTCTGGTGCGGCCGCACCTAGAGTATGCTGTCCAGTTCTGGGCACCAGTCCTCAGGAAGGATGTACTGGAAATGGAGCGAGTACAAAGAAGGGCAACTAAGCTAAAAAAGGGTCTAGAGGATATTAGTTATGAGGAAAGGTTGCAAGCACTGAACTTATTCTTTCTGGAGAAGAGACGCTTGAGGGGGGATATGATTTCAATTTATAAATATCGTACTGATAACCCCACAATAGGGATAAAACTTTTTCGCGGAAGGGAGTTTAACAAGACACGTGGCCACTCATTAAAATTAGAAGAAAAGAGGTTCAACCTTAAACTACGTAGAGGGTTCTCTACTGTAAAGGCGGCAAGGATGTGGAATTCCCTTCCACAGGCGGTGGTCTCAGCAGTGAGCATTGATAGTTTCAAAAAACTATTAGATAAGCACCTGAACGACTGCAACATACATGGATATACAATGTAATACTGACATATAATCAGACACATAGGTTGGACTTGATGGACTTGTGTCTTTTTTCCACCTCACCTACTATGTAACTATTTAACATAAGACTCACCACTGGTCATCCCCTGACCAGGATAATTTGTATTCCTCACATTTCCACACAGGGCAGCTTTCATGGTCCTCAAACAGCTCACCTGGCAATGGCTCAGATGCATTTAAATCAGAGCAATAGAAAATGCCTTGCCCTGCATGCATATTGGCCATTAATTGGCATGGATCGCCTCAAATGCCAATAGATAAGAAAGTCAATGCACAAATTTCAAAGCCTAGAGGCTGTAGCCAAAAGTATGTGACAAATATCTATGCCATAGGCAAGACGAATTCCCAACTATCGCAAAAGCACGCAGATATGTCCCTATGTGAAAAATTAAGGACTTATTTTCCCATAATAACAGAGGTAAAAGCTCATTGATGAAGAATGGGAGAAATGTGATAAGAAGACCAATTTACAGTAAAAGGTCTACAAGCTTTATGCAATAAAGCTGGTTGATGCATGTTTAAGCAACGCACTTCCAGGAGTGGATGGGGCCTGCCAGTGTCTGATGTGCAAGTGTCTTTGCCTTTCAATACCTTTAGGAATCCTACAGGTTGAAAAGGCTGGTTCACACCAGATACAGTCCAATTCATTTTTATTAGAGTAAAAAATGCATGAACAGTGTTTACCATGGATTCCAATGGCCTACTCCACACCAGGGCAGTGTGTTCCAGTACAGGTAACTAAAGGAGAACATGTTGCCTTTTTGGAACACATCTGTAACATGGCAAAATGCATTGAAAAAGCACCTCAAACATGTGCATAAAGAAAGATCTTTTCAACTCAGAAATTGTGAAAAAACAATACAGTGGCAGGTTTATTTTATTTTTTTAACTTTTGACTAACAACTGCCTTAACTGTGATGATGAAGCATTAAGAAATGGCCTTTAATATAAGTGGAACCTGCAGGGGTGGGCATGGTTCTGGAAGACTTGAACCTGCCTGCTGACTTTTGGCGGAGGCTTCAATAGACCTAGTTCTAGGGCCTGCACATTAAGAGCTTTGTGGCTGTGCCACTGGAGGGTGGATGAAGTCTCCACACAAGCCCTTTATAACATTCTCCATAATGGAAGGTTGTTGTTCATCAAAATGTTGGATGAAGCGAATGACAGAAGAAATGTCCAGAGTGTGACACAGTCTAATATTAGGGAGCAGCCGTCTTTTTTTTACTCAAGTCATCGATCTTCAGAAGGGTACAGGAGGCCAAATCTTGTAGGCCAGGCTGGAATTTACCAAATCACAGTGAAGGGAGTTCAAACTTCCCGTTTACATGGAATCAAACCCAGAGCAGGTTGCTAGACATATGGAAAGTCTTTGAAGGTGGGCCAACCAGTGTCTTCCAGTAGGAGCCAGGATAGCCTCCTTCTTGGAAGACAGCTGTGAGTACAATCACCAAATCCTTTCATTCATGACCAACAGGACTCAAGAAGAAAATAATTACTGCAAGATTACGTATAAGAATTATACTGCAACAAGTCTATAGTGCTGCTGCCACTAAAAACAAATCTGGGGGTTTCTCCCCATTCTTTCTAGTACCCAAGGCATCAGGAGCTTTCCCTACTATCTGGGTTTGAAGAAATCGAATGGGTACATACACAACAGAAGGTTCAAGATGGAGTCTGTGCAAACATTCATGGCGATAGTTCAGCATAAGGAACGGTTTACGTACAGTATATTTCCATATACCAATTGGTGTGTAACACCAGAGACATCAGAGATTTGCAATGACTGGCGGTCACTTCCAGTTCAGGTGTCTGCCATTTTTGGAATTGCCACAGCACCAAGAATCTTTTTTAACATTTTGTTGGCAGTATTTCATCTTTGGGGATAAGGCTCTACCTTTACTAGGACGACGTTTTGATTGCCACGGGTGTAAGTCAGGAGCTGGCAACGCATCACAACCTTGTCCTAGAAATCTTTTTCCAAGTAAATTCGACTAGTGAACAAACAGGAAAAACAATTAACCCCTTCTTAATCTGTGAAGGATTTTGGAGTAGTTTTTCATGCCCAAATATGTCAAGTGGTTTTTCAAACGTAAAATAATAAAAGCAAACAGAGCTGCGCTAGAATTAAAATTTAAAAACATAAAAGGTTGTCTCAAAAGATAAGCAATTGCAAAGTCTGTGAGAAGTAAGTGTTGTTCTCATGTAAACATCAGTTTTTGACAAGTTCATATAACAACAGCACCACCGTGATTCACACCACTCTAGTGTATACCACCACCTTACCAATGACACACTTACCAGATGGCAAGCTAAAATGGCAAAATGAATATCTGTGTATGAAGAGCCATGGAGACAGCATTTATGTCAATGGCGGATTGCATTGTCCCCAATGGGACATTTTACAATGGCCATTCCAATGCTGCCTTGGGCATGCCTTCCTCAGTCAATGGGATGGGCTGCCTATGGATCAGAAAGTCTTTGTGTCTGCGCAAATTAGCAAGAACTGGAGTTTTGGACACCAGTGTGTCTCTTTCGTGGCATGCCTTTCAGCCCAGGAGATGGAATAATTCTGACGTTGGATGCCTGTCTGCCTCCAGTCTGAAGAGACAAGTTATATAGTTAGATAGTAGGTGAGGTTGAAAAAAGACACAAGTTTATTAAGTCCAACCTATGTGTGAAGTTGATGATTGACAACAAGACAGCAGCAGCTTACATTGCCCACCAAGGGGGGCACCAAGTGCCTGTCTTTTTCCTGTTACTTTTTGCTGGGCAGAGAGCCACTTACAGACAGTTAACAGCAGTCTATGTACTGGGAAAACAGAATCCAATAGCGGATCAGTTAGGCAAATGATTTTACAACAATACGTACCTCAATTAGTATTGGCTCTATGGTGCATTCCAGCGGTAGTTCTCATAAAGAGTCCACTGAACACACAACTTCCGGTATTTGTAACAAGCTACAAAGGTGAAGTGATAGAAGGTGGATTCACAGTGCCATTTTTTTTTTTTAATTGGTGCTTGCCTCTCCAGTGTTCTTGGTTTCCATTGCTCCACCAGATATCATCAGCACCACCAATCCCATTTTGGTCAAACATGATCTTTTATGCCAAGGTCAATGGCAGCACCCCAATCCATTGAAACTCCTAATAGCCTGGCTGTTGAATCGGCTGGACTAGAGGTGCACGGATTCTCATCAAAGGTGGTTCAGACCTTGGTGAAGACCACAAGACCATGAATGCTACATATAAAAGGATATGAAAGGAAGTTTGTTCTGTTTGCTCAGCAAAGTTTTCTCTCCTGTTCTAGCCAATTTCCTGGATATTTTTACAATCTGCACTTGAGGTTGGGCTGGCATACAACTCCAATTAAAGTACAGGTCTCTGCTAGTACAGGTCTCCTGACTAGGGATGAGCCGAACACCCCCCTGTTCGGTTTGCACCAGAACATGCGAACAGGCAAAAAATTCGTTCAAACACGTGAACACCGTTAAAGAATATCGGACACGAACATGAATAATCAAAAGTGCTAATTTTAAAGGCTTATATGCAAGTTATTGTCATAAAAAGTGTTTGGGGACCTGGGTCCTGCCCCAGGGGACATGGATCAATGCAAAAAAAGGTTTTAAAAACTGATGTTTTTTTGGTAGCAGTGCTTTTAATAATGCTTAAAGTGAAACAATAAAAGTGTAATATCCCTTTAAATTTTGTACCTGGGGGGTGCCTATAGTATGCCTGTAAAGGGGTGCATGTTTCCCGTGTTTAGAACAGTCTAAAAGCAAAATGACATTTCAAAGGAAAAAAAGTCATTTAAAACTACTCGCGGCTATTAATGCATTGCCAGTCCGACAATACACATAGAAGTTCATTGATAAAAACGGTGTTCTGCCGAGAAAGTTCCGCTCGGCGGATTAGTTCCCCCCTCTACTGTGCATGCGCAGTAGAAGTCGGCGGAAATAGCCGAAGCGGAACAGCTGAAAATCAGCTGTACACGGCGCCTGTAAGAGGGCCCCTCGCGGGCTCGCTTCGCTCGCCACGCTTCGGGCACGGCCTCGCTGCGCTCGGCACTTTTAGATTCCCCCTCTAGGTCCACTTGGATAGTGGGGAAGGAATCTGGACCCAGAGCGCAGGCGCCGTGTACAGCTGATCGAAGCGTTTGAGCTTCGGCTATCTCCGGCGGCCAACAGAAGTAGGTACTGCGCAGGCGCTGCGCCTGCGCAGTACAGGGGGGGAACCTATCCGCCGAAGGAACTTATTCGGCAAGACAACGGCATGGGAATTCCCCACAGGAGAACCCCAAACCAAAATTTAAAAAAAAAAATGACGTGGGGGGGTCCCCCTAAATTCCATACCAGGCCCTTCAGGTCTGGTATGGATATTAAGGGGAACCCCGGCCAAAATTATAAAAGAAAATGACGTGGGGGGGTCCCCCTAAATTCCATACCAGGCCCTTCAGGTCTGGTATGGATATTAAGGGGAACCCCACGCAAAAATAAAATGGCGTGGGGTCCCCCCAAAAATCCATACCAGACCCTTATCGGAGCACGCAACCTGGCAAGCCGCAGGAAAAGAGGGGGGACAAGAGAGCGCCCCCCCTCCTGAGCCATACCAAAACACCTTGTCCCCATGTTGATGGGGACAAGGGCCTCATCCCCACAACCCTTGCCTGGTGGTTGTGGGGGTCTGCGGGCGGGGGGCTTATCGGAGTCTGGAAACCCCCTTTAACAAGGGGACCCCCAGATCCCGGCCCTCCCCCCTGTGTGAAATGGTAAGGGGGTACAAAAGTACCCCTACCATTTCACAAAAAAAATGTCAAAAATGTTAAAAATGACAAGAGACAGTTTTTGACAATGCCTTTATTTAAATGCTTCTTCTTTCTTCTATCTTCTTTCTTCTGTCTTCCTTTGGTTTCTTCCTCCATCTTCTTCTTCTGGTTCTTCTTGTTTTTCTGGTTCTTCATCCGGTCTTCTCGTCCGGCATCTTCCTCAGCGGGGCCTTCTTCACTTCATCTTCTTTCCTCGGGCCGCTCCGCATCCACGATTGGACGGGAGGCTCCCGTTGTCTGACGCTTCTCCTCTTCTGACGGTTCTTAAATAACGGAGGCCGGGTGACCCCGCCCCCTCTGACATCACAGGGAATGCCACAGGGAAGTCCCCGTGCGTCAGGGGGGGCGGGGTCACCCGCACCATGCATCAGAGGGGGGCGGGGTCACCCGCCCTCCATTATTTAAGAACTGTCAGAAGAGGAGAAGCATCACACAGTGGGAGCCTCCCGTCCAATCGTGGATGCGGAGCAGCCCGAGGAAAGAAGATGAAGTGAAGGAGGCGCCGCTGAGGAAGATGCCGGACGAGAAGACCGGATGAAGAACCAGAAGAACAAGAAGAACCAGAAGAACAAGAACCAGAAGAAGAAGAAGATGGAGGAAGAAACCGAAGGAAGATAGAAGACAGAAGAAGCATTTAAATAAAGGAATTGTCAAAAACTGTCTCTTGTCATTTTTAACATTTTTGACATTTTTTTGTGAAATGGTAGGGGTACTTTTGTACCCCCTTACCATTTCACACAGGGGGGAGGGCCGGGATCTGGGGGTCCCCTTGTTAAAGGGGGCTTCCAGATTCCTATAAGTCCCCCGCCTGCAGACCCCCACAACCACCGGGCAAGGGTTGTGGGGATGAGGCCCTTGTCCCTATCAACATGGGGACAAGGTGTTTTGGGGGGCTACCCCCAAAGCACCCTCCCAATGTTGAGGGCATGTGGCCTGGTACGGTTCAGGAGGGGGAGGGGCGCTCTCTCGTCCCCCCCTCTTTTCCTGCAGCCTGCCAGGTTGCGTGCTTGGATAAGGGTCTGGTATGGATTTTTGGGGGTACCCCACGCATTTTTTTTTTCAATTTTGGTTCGGGGTTCCCCTGTGGGGGATTCCCATGCTGTTTTTATCAATGAACTTTTATGTGTATTGTCGGACCGACAATGCATTAATAGCCGCGAGTAGTTTTAAATGACTTTTTTTCCTTTGAAATGTCATTTTGCTGTCAGATTGTTCCAAACACGGGAAACATGCGCCCCTTTACAGGCATACTATAGACACCCCCCAGGTATGAAATTTAAAGGGATATTACACTTTTTTTTTTTTAAATAGTTTTTATTCAAGTTTTGTCAGTTTACAAAGATATACACCATGCTTACATATAACAGTAGATATCTTAAACCAAAATATAAACCATAGAGGCTAACAGTTACTTATATCTTTACAGTCTTAATATAATTCCCTGAAATGTGAGGAATAAAACAAGGCAGAAGGGGATGTATGCCTCCGCCAGCCACCCCATTTGGGAACTAACTGTGGCTCGAGTGAAGCACAGCCTCTGCACACCTCTGTGTTAATAGCAGTATTAACCAGTTTATATCTGTTAGCGTTCTTGTAACAAGAGCGTATAGTTAGAAACTAATAAAAGAAACTAATGTGTATATAATACAGGATCATTTCAGAAGCCATATGGAAAGGGATGGTCATGGGTCTTTAAAAAAAATAAAAAACATCAGATGTGGTGTCAATCATTTACGATAATTATCGTACCACTTTATCCAACTTTGCCAGCGTGGAAGAAATGCGTCGTACTTTCCATTAATGGATGCTAGCATCTTTTCGTAAGTGTAATGCAAAGATAATGTAGTTACCGCCTCCTCTATGTCTGGAGGGTGCAGCGATCTCCATTTTCTCAGTATTACTAATTTGGCTGCTAGGAATAAGTGAATAGTAAATTGTCTATGTAGTGGTGGTATATTTTCTATACCTATGTTTAGGATAGCTAATGATGAAGGATTCCGTATAGTTAGATTCGTTATTTGACGTAGGATTTTGAGGATGTGGGACCAATATGATGTCAGGTGTGCACATCCCCATAGGATGTGATAGATAGTGCCAGGTTGCCCACAATTCCTCCAACAGGTGGAGGGTGTGGAGCAGTTGAATTTAGCTAGACGATATGGTGTTAAATACCAACGCTGTATGATCTTATGTGAGAGTTCCCAGAGGTTGGTGCTATTGGTAGCCGAGTGGATATATTGTATAGCCTTGTGCCATTGTTGTGGGGAAAAGGTGTCATTAAGATCTCTTTCCCATGCTAGCATGGAATTTGTTTTGATGAATTTGTTTTTATCATGGAGATAAGTGTAAAATAACGATATACCTCCTTTACGAGGAATTTTGGCCATGAGATATACGTGAATCTGCCAAAATAACTTATAATTGACGTTATGTTTTTTGAGGTAGGTAGCAATTCTAAAATGTTGAAAACGTTCTGAAGAAGGCAGATTATAAGTCGTTTGTAGAGTGTCAAACGAACTGACTTTAGTGTCGGAGTGTAAGTCCGAAACCCATTGTATTCCCTTCGCTGTCCACCTATTCAAGGGTATGTCTGGGATCAATAAAGCCAATGTTGACATAGGGATCGACAAAGATATAGTAGGAGATGATCTAGATTTAGTTGTTATCAGTGATTTCCATGAGTTTAGTGTTGCTAGAATCGGGAGAGAGAGGTCAGAGGGTTTGGGCTTCAGATGCATATAAGCTAACAAATAATCATAGATGTTTCCTCCTGGTATATTAGTTTGTTCAATAGAACACCAAAGAGGCTGTTGGAGATGGGGGAACCACCGTCTTAGTTGTGCTAGGATTGCAGCTAGATAGTAGTCAGCAAATATTGGGAGACCAATCCCTCCTGCTGTTTTTGTTTTACAAAGTTTGGTTAGAGCGCTTCTGGCTTTTTTGCCATCCCATAAATATCTAGAAAGTATGGATTGTAAGGTATGAAAGTGTTGTTGTGGGACGGGGATGGGAACTGTACGAAATACATATAGTATTTGTGGCAGAATTTGCATTTTGAAGGCAGCCAGCCTGCCTGACCAAGACAATGTATGTTTGCTTAGGGATTGGAGACCTATTTGCAATGTACGTATTAACGGAAGGTAATTAGCATGAAATAGTTGTGAGGGGTAGGAGGTCTGTTTAATCCCTAAGTAAGTTATTTCTTGTGAGTCCCATACATATGGGTATTTGTTTTGCAAAATTGTTCTATCGGATGGTACTACTCCAAGATCCAAGATGTAAGATTTGGTTTCGTTCACCTTGTAATATGATATCTTACCATAGTCATGTAAAAGTTAAGAGACGTGTTGTAGGGAAGACACCGGATTAGTCAACATGAGGATCATGTCGTCAGCGAAGAGACTTATGACTTGTTTACGGTTATTGAAGATAAAACCTTGTATATTAGAGTTTTGTCTTATGCTGACTGCGAGGGGTTCCATTAAGAGGTTGAAAATGAGAGGGGATAATGGACAGCCCTGGCGGGTGCCATTTGTGATCTTGAAAGGTTTAGATAGCATACCAGAGGTATATACCCTGGCTGATGGTGAGGTGTATAAAGATAGTACTGCAGACAATATGTGACCTGTAAAACCAAATTTTTCCAAAGTGGTTGAGAGATATGTCCAATGCACTCTGTCGAACACCTTCTCTGCATCCAAAGCAAGAAGCAGAGAATGCGTCCCATGCTTCCTGGCTTTATGAATCACATCTATTAGTCTTCTGGTAGCATCAGATGTTTGCCTACCTTTGGTAAATCCAGATTGATCTGGGTTGATTATAGTGGGGAGAATGTCAATAAGCCTCATTGCTATCATTTTAGCATAAAGCTTTAGATCAGTATTCAATAAGGATATCGGTCTAAAGTTTTGAGGAACATCCGGTGTCTTCTATGGTTTAGGCAACGTGACTATTAATGCTTCTAACATCTCAGGTGGAAAGGAAGACGAAGCAGCAGCTTCGAATACTCTTAGAAGATGCGGTCCTAAATAGTGTTTAAAAGTCTTATAATATTCCCCTGTCAAACCATCCGGTCCTGGAGATTTATTGATAGGAAGAGTGTCAATTACTGTCAGTAATTCAGATAGTGAGAAAGGGGAATTCAAGGCTTGAAGTTGAGAAGCGGAGAGTTTAGGTAGATTAATATTTTCTAAGAACTCATTTATAGTTCTTTGTGATGGCTGGACAATATGACTGTCATGATTAAGGTTGTAAAGGGACCCGTAGTATTCGCTAAATGCATTAGCAATGCCTTGGGGGTCAAATACTTTCTGTTTGGAAGTAGGGCTAATGAGGAAAGGTATTTTAGTTTTAAAGCGTTGGCCTCATAGTTTACGGGCCAGTGCTTTGCCAGCTTTGTTGCTGGTCGAATAGAAGAACATTTTTAGTCGTCGTTCCTTTTGCTCAAAGGAATGAAGTAATTCTAATCTGAGAGCGTGTCGCAGTTCTGTCAGTTTTTTGCTAACCTGGCTTGTAGGGTTTTTTTAATCTAGATCTTCTAGAGCTTTGATATCTGCGTAAAGAATATCAAGCCGCTGCTGCTTCTGTTTTTTAAGCTTTGTAGCTAATTGAATAAATATGCCTCTAATGTACGCCTTGTGGGCATTCCAAAGCACATACGGATCATTTGTGGAAGAGGAATTGATCTGGAAGTAATCAGACAAATGGTTTTCTAGCAATTTCTTAGTGGTTGTTGTTTGTATTACTTGAGGGCTTGCGCACCATATGTATGCCCCATTAGTAGGATAATTATCTCCTAGCATTAGGAGGATAGAAGCGTGATCTGACCAAGTAATATTATTTATTTTAATTTTAGTCACTTTTTGAAGCAACCATTTGTCCATTAGGACCAGATCGATCCTCGAATAAGTGCAATGCCTATGAGAGTAAAATGTGAAGTCCCGTTCATTAGCATGTTTACAGCGCCAGCTATCGAACAAATCATGCGATCTGAGGAAGAAGTTCAAAGAAGGAGGTTTTTTTGAATAAGTCGAGGTAGAGTCCATGCTGGGATCAGGAGTAATATTAAAGTCTCCACAAATTATAAGGGAACCTTGTTGGATTCTTTTCAGCTTCTTCATGAATCTGTTCAGTAAATTAATTTGTTTGGTATTGGGAACATATACATTCACAAGAGTATAACGGGTAGAATTGATATCACAGATAATAATAAGGTATCTGCCCGCTATATCGGATATTTCGGAATGAAGGTGAAATGATATAGAGTCTTTGATGGCTACCATAACCCCTCTTTTTTTTGCATTCATATTGGAGAAAAAGTAGTGTTAAAAATTTCTGTGAGAGCATTTTGGTGGTGTTGCGTGATGGAAGTGTGTCTCTTGAGCGCACAGAATATCGCATTGGGAAGAGTCAGCTTCTTTCCAAAGAGATGCTCTCTTGGCTGGGTGATTTAAACCGTGGGCATTGATGGATAGTATTTTAACTGGCATTGTGTATATAGTAGGGTATGCTGTATGATGAGGATGAGTAGTACTCACGCTTGATGGATGATTTCTTTTCCAGGATGGCTTTGCGTCTGGAGTGTCCCTCAAGATGGACAAGCGTGTCGCAGGGTTGGTAGGTTCCTTTCCATAAGAGCATATATGTGTACAGCTCTGCAGATGGTGGTTGATCCATAAAAACTATGCAAAACAAGTAACAGAACAAATGAAAAGGAGAAAAAAGAAAAGTTACAGGGTGATAGGAGAATCCACAGGGGGATTCTTGATCCATAAGCACTGTTCAATAGGTTTGAGGGGTATTGGAAGTATTTCCAAGTGTGCCTTCGCCGGGGGATTGCGAATATAAGAATTGAATGGTTTGCTTAGGAGCAATCTGGTATTGGAGCAGGTTTTTTGTCACTCTTCTTTCGTTTCACCACCTGTCATTCTGCCTGTATGTGTGAAGGAGGATCGACTTGTATGGGAGACGGATATGTCTCCAACAGTATTCCCCATTGTCTGAGGATGTGCAGACCTTCTTCCATGGTGGAGACCATGGTGGTCACGCCGTTATGAGTGATTGAGAGCGCAGCTGGGTTCTTCCACCTGTGAAGTATGTGATGGTTGCGTAGCGCTTTAGTAATGGTAGCTAGATTGCGGCGTTTTTGGAGGGTATGTCTAGACAAATCAGGGAGTAGCTGAAGAGAGGCATATGGGCGCTGATCCGGGTTGCGGAAGGAGGCCAATATGGCTTCTTTTGCTTTGTAAAAATGGAGCCTTAATAGAACATCTCTGGGTACACCATCTGGTAAAAAGGATGGTTTTGGGATTCTGTGCACCCTATCTACTGTGAGCTCCAACGCAGACATTGCAGGGAGCAGTGCTGTGAATAATTCTTGGACATATTGTGGTAGTTGTAGTGCAGGGATGGATTCAGGAACGCCTCTTACTTTTAGGTTATTCCTTCTGGATCTGTCTTTGAGGTCAGATAATTTGTCTTTGATCCAGGAAACTTCATCTGATTGAATGGTATGAGCATCCACCATTGCATTGAAAGAGGATGCATGTGAATCTAGAGTAATCTCAATATGATTTACTCTTTCACCTAGTGAGTACACTTCTGCCTGACACTTTTGTACTGTGTGCAGCATGTCCTGATGCAGAGATGATCTCAGGGACATTAGCATCTCCTTGAGGACAGTGTCCGAAACTGGCTGCCCTGATGTAGGAAATCCCTCTATGGGATCAGGGGCTTCTGAGGCCTGTGACTGTGAGGTAGTGTGAGCGCTTACCTCCATATCATGCAGCGGTCTAGCATCCTGAGGAGAGGATGTCCTCTGTTTGGATTTGGCAGGGCTTCTGGTGGTTGGGGTGGACGCCGCTGAGGACGATCCGCTGCGTGGATGCCCTGGATCGGTGCCGCTCAGACCGGGAGGATAGGCCGTGGATGTGGCCTGTTTCGATCCGCGCTTCGGCTGGGTGCCATTTTGGGTAGGTGAAGTACCCCGGCAGCTTGCGGAGCTGTGGCGGCGGTTCTTTCCTTCTCCGAGGCATCCCTGGAGGTGGTTAGTGCTCCGATGTGGCGGATGGAGGAGGATGATTCGTCCAAATGCTCCGATGGAGATGGATTTCCCCGGCGAGGTGGCGGAGCTCAGAAGCTAAGCGGCCATCTTCGGGCTCAGACGCCACACCCCGCCGGGATATTACACTTTTGTTGTTTCACTTTAAGCATTATTAAAATCACTGCTCCCGAAAAAACGGCCGTTTTTAAAACTTTTTTTTGCATTGATCCATGTCCCCTGGGGCAGGACCCAGGTCCCCAAACACTTTTTATGACAATACCATGCATATAAGCCTTTAAAATTAGCACTTTTGATTTCTCCCATAGACTTTTAAAGGGTGTTCTGAGGCATTCGAATTTGCCGCGAACACCCCAAATTGTTCGAGTTCGACTCGAAGCTCATGCCTAGTCTCTGCCTTTTATCCTCTTTTTCAAGCTTCATGCAGGCCGTAATCCATATACAACCACCTAGGAAATCCTTGTTCCCTTCTTGGGACTTAGGCTTGGTTCTGAAAGCACTAATACAGGCATCCTTTGCTCCAATAGCTGCATTTTAATTTGTGGTTCCTAGTGGTAAAACTAGTTCCTCTGGCAGCAGTTTGTTCAGACAGAAGGATGTTGGAGATTGCAGAACTTTTCTGCAAAGATCTCTTTTGTGTCTTGTTACCAGATATAGTTATACTACATCCATCTCCAAAGTTCAATTCTAAAGTGGTATGCAGTTACCAGGAAAACTGGGGGCAGTTCCTGCAAGCATTCACACTGATATACTGAATACACAGCAGGAAGACTTCAGGTCCCTACACAAGTTGCTACCAGTGTACATGCAAAGGTCAAAGACATAATTGTTTCAGGATTACTATTAGTGGGTGCACAATCCAACGCTTGGTGAATTCTGCTTCACAATGATTTAAGCCAATGTAGCACCAATATTTAAAAAGGGCCCAAAATACATCACTGGGAATTACAGACCAGTTAGCCTAACATCAATAGTATGTGAACTCTTGGAGGGGATGTTAAGGGACTATATACAAGATTTTAGTAATGAGCAGTAATCATGTAAGGCACCCTTTAGGTTTCCTTGGGCAAGTGAAAAAGACCAGGAATACCATATAACAAGGGTCCAGCGCCATAAAGGACACGTTACAGGCAAAACCTTGTTCTTGAACCAAGGCTCGGGCACCATCCACTTTAGCATAATATGTCATCCGAATGGATTTGATTATAACATCCTCACTGGGACATTATTTGAAGAGTTTTAAGAGCTTCCACAGCCATGACCATCACCTTCAAGACACTGGCAAAAAACTAAAGGTACTTCCTGTACGGGAGCGGTTATATGGGAGGAACCTTTTTACTATTGGTTGCCAGTGTCCAATCACCTAAAGGTAGCATATAACCCAGATTGTCAATATTATGGTGCTCTGTGTCCCGTGATATACGATAAAGAAAATATGAATGCAATCTATAACTGGAAGAGAACCTCTGGGGGAATCTAGGATAGTAAAGGACCTGGGGGTCCTAGTAGATGATAGGCTCAGCAATGGCATGCAATGCCAAGCTGCTGCTAACAAAGCAAACAGAATATTGGCAAGGCTCGTGGCCACTCATTAAAATTAGAAGAAAAGAGGTTTAACCTGAAACTATGTAGTGGGTTCTTTACTGTTATGCCCCGTACACACGGTCGGACTTTCCGCCGGAAAATGTGCGATCGGAGCTTGTTGTCGGAAATTCCAACCGTGTATGGGCTCCATCGGACTTTTTCCATCGGATTTTCTGACACACAAAGTTTTAGAGCAGGCTATAAAATTTTCCGACAACAAAATCTGATCACGTCAATTCCGAACGTGTGTGGACAATTCCGACGCACAAAGTGCCACGCATGCTCAGAAGAAATTCCAAGACCGAACAGCTCGGTCTGGTAAAATTAGCATTCGGAATGGATGTAGCACTTTCGTCAGGCTGCAATGTTTAAAATTGTTTAATGCAGCGCACTCTCTTCTTCTTTATAATGCTAGAAGAATGAAGTTGTTTTGCTGCTGATATTCACACAGACTTCTCACAAACTTCCTTCTTTATTATTTATCGTGATTTCATCAATATATTTTGATTTGTCACATCTGACAAAAAAGATATATGTTTTTTTTTTGGGTTTGTATTTTTTTCAAGCCTGATCGTGTTTTTATTTATTTTTATTATTTTTAATTTTACTCGAGAATATTTTTGGGTGTGTTTTGTGTGTCAAGTTACCACAACATCATTATTATCTTGTATTATTTAATCTCAAGGAGTTTGTTGGGTGTTGGTGTCTCTTGTTAATTTCACATTGTATTTTTGAAATGTACATACCTTCCTCCTCACAAACAAACTGTCCTTTTTGAAGGAAAACACACATAGGGGAGTATAATTGAAACAAAAAATCCTTTATTAAGGGCTCAGAACCAAACAAAGAGGGAGGCAACGCTGGAGAAACAGCAGAAATTGGCGAGGCCTTTGGCCCCCAGGGCACACATCAATTATTTTACTGCAAAATTGCTGGCCTGAGGAGTCCTTATCTAAGGGAGTGCAGTCTGGTTCAGAACTCCAAGAGATCCTGAACAACAGCAGATGACATGTATGTCCCCAGGCTGTGGTCATACAAGAGCCTGCATCTTTTGTCAGACCAGACTGAACCCAGGTCATCACTCTCTGGTCTTCCTTCCATGCTTCCTTCCATGCTGTGGCTCTGGTGGTGGAGTTGTGGCACGAGGAGGATGGTCCAACTCACACAGGTGGTGATTTTGCCCCTTAGTTAGTGTTTTGTAAAGAAGGTCCTCACACATTAGGCGTTGGCCCTCCTGCATGCCCTGCAGTTTGGTGGCAGCCATGCAGGCAAAGGCCTCTTCAGGAGTGGGGGTGGCTCTGAGGGACGCAGACGCCTCCTGTATTATCCTGAGTGCTGAATCCTGCATGTTACTCCCCTTCCTGGATCTTTTGGTTGGAAGGCGGAGGGGAGGGACCTGCGATTCGGTCAGGCTCCTACTGGGCCCGGCCTTCTCCTGGCTGCCACTTAGCCCCGCCTCCTCCTGGCTGCCACTAACCCCCGCCTCCTCCTGGCTGCCACATTCCACAGCCTCCTCCTGTGTGCCACATTCCAGAGCCTCCTCCTGGCTGAGGTCTTCCTGTGTATGAAAAAGGGACATAGTTTTAATTTTTTCTTCATCAATCACACACAATTTTCACCTCTTGATTGTTGCAAATTGAATGTTAACAAATATAACAAACTATCATTCTGAGCCCAGCATTTTTCATTATTGTCCCAATTATCTTTGCCCACTACTGTCTATTGCTATGTAAAACACTTTATTAAATCAGCAGTTAGTGATCAATAATAACATCTAGTAAACATCATTTATTTATTGACCAGAAATCTGGAGAACAATGCTATACCTGACTCCAACTGGGCTCCTCCACTTCTTCCTGGCTGGAAGTCCCAGGTTGGACATTGGAAACCTCAGCTGGAGTGGAAGATAGGGTGGAAGGAAGAGTGAAAGGAAGAGTGGAGAGGGATTCCCTGACTCCAGTCTGGCCTGACAGAAATCGCAGTCTCTTATAGTACCACAGCCTGGGGACATAAACGTCATCTGCTGCAGCTCCGGATCTCTGGGAATCCGTGACCTTCTTGCGCTCCCTAAGATAAGTGCTCCTCAGGCCACCAATTTTGTCTTTTAAATAGGGGATGGTTGCCGTGGGGACCACAGGCTTCACCAACTCCAGCAATTTCTCCAGCGCTGCCTGCCCCTTTTGTTTATTATTATATTGTGGGTGTTTCACCTGCCACAGACAGGGCAGCTCCATGTACTTCTCTATGAACAGGGGGAGGAAGTTGTGGTCATTGAAGCCATCCATTTTATCTGCAAGACAAACCCTAATGTCAGGCTAAAGTCTCCTAATCTTGTTACAATATAGGCCTCAATCTAGAAGCAGTATAGGCCCAAGCATAGATCTTACCTTCGTTATCACAATCAGCGCCTCCGATACTCCTTCCTCCGCTCACAGATCGTACGTACTACGCACACGTGTTGCGTTTTATATACACTGCGCATGCGTGAAACTCCGCCCGCCCCTGACGTTCTCTCTAGTCTATTCCCCGCCCCTTCTCATTTGGTGCAGTGGGGAAGAGCACATGGTGGAGACAGAGCAGGTGTGTGCTAATTACAGCAACGGGGAGGAGGAGGAAAGCCCGGAGCCGGAAACGTCCCGCTCCCGGAAGAGACGATTTAAGGCATCAAATATGTCCTTTGGGGAGGCCAAGATCATGGCGAAAGTGGTCAAAAGTCTGCAGAAGAATTTTGGGGTATGACGATCCAAGGATCAGCTCAGGAAGCAGTGGTCAGACCTCAAATTAAGGGAGCATGAGCAGTACAGAAGGATCAGGAGAGTGCTGCAAAAAAGTAAGTAGTTGTGCTGTAAACCTATTCTTTATTTTGATTAAATTCGTGCTGCTCCATGTGTTTTTCTTTACTGTTGTACATTTTAAAATGGCAACTTTCATGTTCATGGGCACATTGTTCATTCGTATGAAACATTGTTCGTTCGGCATAGAAAACACCATTGTTTTGGCCATATGCATTTGAATACATTTTTGCTAGCCTACTTCTCTTAAAATAATTTGGAGGTCTAGATGGGTTTGTAACTAGAATGTAATGCAAACTAGATTCTGTGTAAGGAGAGGACACTCAGCAGCTGTTTACACATCTGGACGCTGGAGCACTAGTGTGGGACACCAGAACACCCTTTTTATTAGGGGGCCACACAGGTGCTCCAGTGTATACTATAGGGGTGTCTCCATCTGAGAAGCTAGCTTGACAAAGTCAAAAAATATTTCTTCATCTCGTAACTTGGCCAAAATAGACAATTTTACCCCACTTCCAAGCAATGTTTCATTTTCCTATTTCTGCCATCAAATATCTGTGTGCTAAGTATACCTATTTTTTTTTACATAGGGGAGAAAAGACTCGGAGGACACCACTCATCCGAGGAGACCACAGACCACCCACCTCATGAAGAAGGGGAAATCCACCAAAGCCAACAGGAGGAGGAGGAAGGAGACATGGTGGAAATTGTCACCACAACAGGTGAGTGTCTGCGACCACAGGTTCAGGTAAGAGATGGATGCCGGCAGATTTATAATACACGGTGTGTTTTTGTTTCTATATTTTTAGGTGATCGTGATGTTGTGGATCCAGGTCATTTCATCAGTGAAAGTGCACAGATCCTGATCAGGGAGATCATGGGGTGTAATAGGGACTTGGAAAACATCCAGAAAAACATCAATGATGTTAAAAACAAAATGAAGAACATCATTGATGTTTTAGGGAGAGTATAAAACACCTCCAAATCCCTGACTTTTTTGTGGTATTTGTAATGGAAGAATTTTTAAAAATTTTTGCCATTTTATAGAAAAGCCACATTTTGAAGATGCACACATTGTGTCAACATGTGCTATCTGCCAGCACGGGAGATCAATGTAGGCGTTTTGTGGGTGCAACCCCTTCCTCAATAACAAAGTAGCTGAGAGGAAGGGGTTGCACCCCCAAAACACGTTCCTTGATCCCCCGTGATGGCAGCTAGCACATGTTGACATTCGGCAATTTGTGTGCATCTTCAAAATTTGGCTTTTCCAGGGGTGACTTCCCCCCCTTCTGAACGCAATATCAAACACAGTTTATAAATACTCATGTCTGATATTGCCTTCAATTTCTACAAAAGTTGAACTTTGTAAGTTCCAGATTTGTGTATTTCTTGTTTGTTTGAAACATGCCTGTTTTACCTTAAGCGGACATTTCTACTTTTATTAATGTGACCCAAAAAATTGTTATACAACAAACATGTTGGTTTGTTTTAAAAACCTTTTATAAATGCACATGTGATTGTGCTGGTATTAAAAAGATTGATACTCAAGAATGTGTGGATTATTGATTCAATGCTCCTAAAATTTTGTAGTGGTAAAATTGTTGTTTTCAGTGACAATGGTGCTTATTTCCTAAGGGCAAATTCACTTTGCACTACAAGTGCAGTTTCAGTGCAGGCTCAAGTGCACTTGTAGTGCAAAGTGTATTTTCCTTTAGTGAATAACACCCAACAGTGCTTTCTAATGTAACACAATCACAACATTTTTTGGACTCCCTACATTTCTGTCAGGGTCAGCTAAAAGAAACACAAGCAGTAAATGTCACCAAAGATTTTAGTAGTTAAAATGATTTTTTTATTTTAAAAATGTATCAGATATTGTCTGGCATATTGATGGCCCCCCTACCCGCAAAGTAATCAAGGTATCTAAGATGGACCTGGCGGGCACTCAGGGGGGGCAAGCCAGGACGGCCAGCCTCAAGCGCCATTAGGGTTGGTTCATTTACTTGAATTCCAGCCTCAGCCCCAACTGAGGCAGCATAGTTGGCAGAATTTTGCCTTAAAAAGTTGTGGAGAACACAGCACGCCAGGATGATATGATTCAGTTTATACTCCGCCATGTGTATGGGTGTAAGAAATAGGCGGAACCAGCAGGCCATGATTTCAAACATGTTCTCCACCACTCTTTTGGCACTGGCCTGCTGGTAATTAAAAACCCTCTGGTCCAGGGTGAGGGTTCTCATACGGAATGGCCGCATAAGATGGTCCCCCCAGCGCAAATGCTTCATCCGCAACTAAGACGAATGGGAGTCCTTCCACATTGTGTTCTGGAGGTGGCAAGTCCAAGCTGCCATTCTGGAGATGCCTGTAGAACTGTGTCTGGGTGATGACTCCACCATCGGACATCTGGCCATTCTTCCCCACGTCCACATACAGGAACTCATAAGTAGCCAACACCACTGCTAACATCACAATACTGTTGAATCCCTTGTAGTTATAATAGTATGACCCCGAGTTGGGTGGTGCGACGATGTGGACATGTTTCCCATCAATTGCCCCTCCGCAGTTCGGAAAGTCCCACTGCTGGGCAAAGTGGGAGGCCACAGTCTGCCATTCCTGTGGCATGGAAGGAAACTGTGGAGTCAAACAAGAAAAAGAAATTAATAATTTTGAACATAAACATGGAAAGCAGATTAGACACAAACATTCTTGGCCAACATCAGTATAACATTTATTTTTGGGAGTATTTAAAGACCAAGGTATAAGGTCCACCTATCAGATTCCCCCCCCCCCCTCTCATGGGCCATTTGTAAAATTTTATGGGGGGGATATGTTTTGGACAGGTAACCCTCTCCACTTCATTGAGAGATGAATGCCTAAATAATGTGTATTACTTTGGCCAGCCCCTCCTTACTTTACACTAAGAAGTGTCATAATACAAAGAGATAAATACACACTGTACACATTTGAGCACATTTTTACATTCTGCTATTACCTATCAAGATAATAATAGGATAAAAAAACTTTAAACAGTACCATTTGAAAGTATTCAGGTAGGCCCTTGCACTACATGCTTTGGGGAATTCATCCATAAATATGACCACTAAAGAGGTGGGTATAGTGTGTATGGGTTTGGCAAAGTCAGCAGATAGAGGATTGTTATCAGCTTAGTAGTTAGCAGTTGGGGGGAGGGAGGGTTCCAAATGATTTTGGGATACAAAAAAAAGCCTCTGGCACTCTGCCTGAATTTCAAACAAACATCACAATTTTCTACATTTTAGGGGGTATTTAAGGTAAAGCACTACTATGGAGCTGACAAAATACATTGTTAATTGGGTAGACGAGGTGAATATAGGGCCAGGAGAGCATGCTGGGAGGAAAGTGAAGGCAAATATGTATGAAGGACAAAAATAAAATACCTAAAATTCCAGCATGCATGAGGACAAAGGGGACATTCACAGCATATTACAATCATGGTAATTAGGGAATGAGGAAAGAAATACAATATATTAACAAACATTCTAGACAATAAAATTTGATATTAAAGGATAAAAATCTTACCTTCATGTACTTCTTCTGCAGGACCTGAATGATGGCAGAACAAGTCTCTGGGATAATGATCCCCAGAGCCTGGGGGGAGATGCCTGTCGAGAACTTCAAGTCCTGAAGACTTTTCCCCATCGCCAAGTACCACAGGGTGGTGACTAGCCTCTGCTCCGGAGTGATGGCTTGCCTCATGCAGCTATCCTGCCTGCTGATATAGGGGGTCAGCAAAGCCAACAAACGGTGAAATACGGGGTCCGTCATCCGGAGAAAGTTCCTGAAATTGTCAGGATTATTCTAACGGATCTCACGGAGCAAAGGCATGTGTCAGAACTGGTCACGCTGGAGCAACCAATTCTTGGTCCATGAACTCCTCCCCACCCTGTTCATGGACTAGACTTGTGTCAAGGTAAGGACCCCAACACCAAGCCCCCGCACAGTACGAACTCTACGAGGAGTACGTATACGCAACATGGCTAGAAAACAGTCGGCTGCTCAGAACGAAGTAACAGAATGCAATGAAGAACAGCAAGGCCTATGAAGAACGACCTGAAAAACAGCAACGAGCGGACAAGAACGCACTGAATAATCAAATACGAACTCAATGCACGTACTGAAGACCAGATACAAACCCACAAGCACAAACTGAACAGCAGAAAACGATCTGAAAACCACGAGTCTGAAAAAGCGCAAATCATCTCTCACCAAACTTTTACTAACACGAGATTAGCAAAAGGAGCCCAAAGGGTGCCGCTCTTGGTTCTGAACTGCTCTTTTATAGTCTCGTCGTACGTGGTGTACGTGACCGCTTTCTTGGCAAACGGAAATTCCGACAACTTTGTGCGACTGTGTGTATGCAAAACAAGTTTGAGCCAATATCCGTTGGAAAAAATCCATGGATTTTGTTGTCGGAATGTCTGATCAATGTCCGATCGTGTGTACAGGGCATTAGAGTGGCAAGGATGTGGATTTCCCTTGCACAGGCGGTGGTCTCAGCGGGAAGCATCGATAGTTTCTAAAAATTATTAGATAAGCACCTGAACGACCACAACATACAGGGATATACAAGGTAATACTGACATATAATCACACACATAAGTTGAACTTGATGGACTTGTGCCTTTTTTCAACCTCACCTACTATGTAACCATGTAACATAAGGAAAGTGGACAATCTTTCATTTCGCCATCAGGTTCCTGAGTCATCTTCTATTGGTTTACCAAGGTGTTTACCATGATCTTAGTGTCAGGAAGCTAGTTGTTAATTTGGACAGGGTATAATCCTCAATCCCCATCAAATTAGTAGGTACAATGCCCGGTGGGTGTGGAGATGCGACTCGGTGTACATCTTGCTGCATGTATGCGTTCCTTGATTATCTGATCAAGGACGAATACTGCTGTGTAAAATGTAAGCACAATGTTTCCCAGCCCAGGTTCTGAATCTAGGGAAGCAACTGTCAAAACTGAGAAGGCTCCCCACACTAAGGGAGAGTTGTCATCGTACCCAGAAAGTGCTGACAGGGGCCAGCACAGAGGCGGGTGGAGGTAAAGAGGGGCAGACACCAAAGCAGAGTAGATGGATGACATTCAGGAAGGGTAGAGGGGAAAGTGCCAGAGAGGCTGGTCCTGGGCTGGAACATCCCAATAAGTATGTCCCATTGAGTGACATTGGTGAAACCAGTCAGGGACCAGCACTGCTGGAGCTGAGTGACACCCCTAGCTTCCAGGGAACTAACTCCTCCAGTGAAGGTGGGAGTAAAGCCAAGGGAAAGGAAAATTGACAGTTACTTACCGATAACTGTTTTTCTAGGATATCTTCCAGGACGGCACACCTGAGAGATGAGAGGCTCCTCCCTACAGGAAACACAATCAATCGACAGCTGTTTTAAGTCCCCACCCTTCCCCTTGATCCTCAGTTTGTAGAGAAGTAACTCCTGAACCTGGTTCACAATGGAAATCATTCCTCATAGGTACTCACCTTCTAGTGTTCTACCATTTTCCCTCCTCCAACGGGCGGGAAGTAGGCCTGCCGTCCTGGAAGATATCCTAGAAAAACAGTTATCGGTAAGTAACTGTCAATTTTCTCTAGTCATCTCCTCCAGGACGGCACACCTGAGAGGATAATCAAGTACCTCAGGCCTACCTTAGGGTGGGACCACTGCAAGACCCTCTTGGCGAACCTTGGTTCTGCAGTGAGTTTTACCTCCACTCCATATGCTTGATGAAGGTATTATAGCTGGATCATGCGGCTGGTCTGCATGTCTACTCCACCGATGTCCCTGCCTTCTCTGCTTCGGATGCAGGACCTAGGTGGAGTGGGCTCTTAAAGATGGAATCAGAAAACATGTTAAACTTGTAGGTTATCAATGTTGCCTGTCTCACACATCTAACAACCATGGCCTATTGTGCCTGTAGGTGCTACTTAGAACCCTTAAAGATTAATCAGAGACCTGTGTTGTAAGACAAGGACACTAATTGATCACTAAGAGGGCCTGTCTTAACACTACCCTGTTCAGGGAATTAAAACTGCAAAAAAAAAAAAACGGTTTCGCTGTGTAGGGAGAAACACAATCAAAAACTGAGGATCAAGGGGAAGGGTGGGGACTTAAAACAGCTGTCGATTGATTGTGTTTCCTGTAGGGAGGAGCCTCTCATCTCTCAGGTGTGCCATCCTGGAAGATGACTAGAGAAAGACAGATTCTAGTGGTAGGGGATTAAATTCTTAGAAGGACAGAGAGGGCAATCTCTAACAAAGACCTGAAGCGCCGAACTGTGTGTTGTCTACCGGGTGCTCGGGTTTGGTACATCACGGATCTAGTGGACAGATTACTGGGAGGGGCTGGGGAATGACAAAGTCAGAGGAAGATGAAGTGTCCTAAAAAACAATTTTAGGGACTTAGGGGCTAAATTAACCACTACAATACCAGGCACTAAACACCTTCCTGCCCAAGCCAATTTTCAGCTTTCTGCACTGTCGCTGTTTAAATGACAATTGCGTGGTCATGCTACATTGTACCCTAACAGGATTTTTATCATTTTGTTCCCACAAATAGAGCTTTCTTTTGCTGGTATTTGATCATCTCTGCGGTTTTTGTTTTTTGCTAAACAAATAAAAAAAAACGAAAATTTTGAAAAAAATAAAAGTTTTGCTTTTGTTTCTGTTATAAAATTTTGTAAATAAGTAAGGTTTTCTCCTTCACTGATGGGCACTGATAAGGCAGCACCGATGAGGTGGCACTAATGAGCGGGCACTGAAGGGCACTGACAGGCACCGATAATGGGCACTGATATGCGGCACTGATGGGCACTGGTAGGCGGCACTGATGAGTGGCACTGATATGCAGCACTGATGGGCATTGATAGGCGGCACTGATGGGCACTCATGGGTGTGCCCATAAGTTTTTGTAACAATTACAAATGTTCGTTATGATGAATTTATCATTATGAGGGGCTCCCTCCATCCCTGTGCTGTGCTGACTTCCTGGGTTTTTAAATTTTAGGTTTGTTAACTTTTCATAACAATTACGAATGTTCGTTAGGAATTTGGATCCGAAATTCGTAAACGAAATTGCGTATTTCGTACAAAATTCGGAAGCATAGCAATTCCTATTTCGGATCCTCCAGAATGTACAACTTTACGTAAATTTGTACGAAATTTCGATTGTACGAAACTAATCGCACATGTCTAGTGGCTTAACTACAATGTAAAAATGCATATAAGGGGGGCGTGACCGGATGGGGAAGTGAGAGGAGGTGTGTGCGGCTCCCCCTCCCTCTGCTCTGGGATGCTGATGGAGGGCATGCAGGCCGGCCAGGTGATGGGTGAGAGCCACCGGGCTGAGCTGAATGGCCCCTAATTGCTCCTGTACAATTCAGGTGCTCATGCAGGCTGTGCTGACGGATCCACAGTTGTGGCATGAGAGGCCTCCCCTTGCTTGTCAGCAACTAGAGATGACATCAGTTCCAGCAGCAGCAGATGTGTCTGGCGGGAAGCCGTTATGCAGTGAACCGTGACTCTGTGTATGAATTTGTGGACCCTGGATGCAGGTGAAAGCCCTTCCTCCTCTATCTCACTCTTTGCTCTTCCTAACTTTTTTTCAAGTTGCTAGCCTGGACTGAGTTTACTATGAAAACGCTGGCTGCGCTGAAATGTCGATGTGCTAAAGAGAAGCTGTTTGTTCTAAAGGGCTTTATGTTTAAAACACAAAAATCAGCTCCAAAAATCAGTGTGGAAGATTACTTGTGGGTGCTGGATGCAGGTAAAAGCCTTTCCTCCTCTCCCTCTCTCTGATATTCCTGATTTTTTTTTCAATTTGCTAGCCTGGATTGAGTTTACTATGAAAATACTGGCTGTGCTGAAATGTGGATGTGCTGAAGGAGAAGCTGCTAGTTCTATGGATTTTATGTTTAAAACACAAAAGCAGCTCCAAAAATCAGTGTGGGAGACTGACAGGGAGCTGGTTTGTGGGACAATTTCAATAGTAGTATAGCAGTAAAAACAGCAGAATTATGTCTTTGAGGATCACTCCATGTATTTCAGATACCATTTGAACTGTGCTCTTTACTGATATGCTGGCTGTGTGGAATTACTGGTGTGCTAAGGGAGTAACAGATATCATTTATCCTAAACATATAAACAGCTTTTGAGGATAAACTTATGGATGCTGGATACAGGTGAAAACCCTTCCTCCTCTCTCAATCTTTGCTTTCCCTGATTAGTTTTCAAGCTGCTAGCCTGGACTGAGTTTACTATGAAAATGTTGGCTGTGCTAAAGGAGAAACATTTATTTTCTTTTTTTTTTTCTTTCTTTCTTTTTTGCACTAAGCATTGAATCAGCCCTAAGAAACAGTGTGAGAGGCTGGCAGGGAGCTGCTCAATGGGACAGTCCAAATGGCAATACAAAGTATCACAGAGAGTTGAGATTTGGTGGATTAACTCCTGCAGTCCTGGATGATAGGTGAAACGTTTCTTTTCTCTTTGCTTCCTGCTCCTCTTTGTGCACCAACAATTCAAATTGAGTCTGATCATTAATACAAGATGTGAGGAATTAACTGTTAGTTCTAAGGACTTTTATGTTTAAAACACAAAATCAGCTTCAAATTCAGTGTGGGAGACTGAAAGAGAGCTGGCTTGTGGGACAATCTTAACAGCAGTAAAAACAGCAGAAAAATGTCTTTTAAGGATCACCTCATGTATTTTAGTTGCAGTTTGAATTCTGCTCTTTATTGATATGCTGGCTGTGAGGAACTGTTAAGGCGCTAAGAGAGCAACATTTACCATTTATGTTAACCATAAAAACAGCTTTAAACTATGCGTGTGGCTGGCAAAACTCATGGACGATAAAAGGAAGAGAGGAGAGTTGGGCCTGAAGTCCAAAAGAGAATGGGTGGAAACAGATTGAAAGATTTGAGGTCTTGATACTCTATGTTTAAAAACATACAAAAATGCAACTTTGGTAATTTTGGAGAGAGGAGAGAAGCCTTTTTTTTTTATATATATATATATATATATATATATATATATATATATATATATATATATATATATATATATATATATATATATTATAATGTGTAGCAATAACTCACGGCGGAGCTGCTGATTTAAAGCGGCTGTTACCGTCACCTTTTCACCTGTAATTTCACCAACACCAAACTTGAAGTCCACGTTAACCTTTTTATCAAACAATGTGGGCACCAGTCACTTAAGTACTTTTCCAATGCTTTAATAGGAGATAACTGGAAGAAGTAGCAGGAAGGAGTTAGAAGAAGAGTTGTAGGGAAGTTCAAATACCATTTCTTGGTGTAGCACTAATGAATCAAAGCCTCAGGGGTGAATATATTCTCCGTTCAGGATTAAATCTTTGCCCGCCCGGATAGGTCTCTCACTAACCTAGCAGCCGGAACGTAGCACAAACAAAAAGTCTCTGCCACAGACTTGAGCGAAACAAAACTGTTAAGATCCTCTGCCACAGGATGTAGTCGTTTTTTGATGAACAGCAAACACAGTGCCAGAACCTTTAAGCCGACCCGGCAGTACTTGTGCGGTAGATTCGTTTTAAGATGCGTCCTCCAATCGAGTCACCAGGCCCTACTTAAGACCAGCCTTGCATGGTCCCTTCCAAGATGGGTCCTCCCCTGGATCTTCTTGATTGTCCGGCTTCTTCCCGCAGGACAGACAGCACAGGACCATCCCAGCGATAGCAGGTCCCAGACAGGCTTCTGGGCCTACCCGCGCGGCTGCCGCAACGCAACCCTCCAGGCCGGAGGGCCGCGAGGTAGAACTCACTAACACATACCTTTAGGCCAGGAGGGCCACGAGGTAAAGCTCCCAGAAACATGGCGTCTGCCCCATAAATACTCTCTCCCAGAATGCAACTCGGAGGACCACCTCCGCTGAGTTGTCTGCGGGACAGAAGAGCACTCATATGCTTCAGCTTGTTGGTTTCCAACACCGACCCAGAGTAACAACAGCAACCACAGGCAGAATGCGGAACTGCAAGCAACACAGCCAATCTGGAACAGAGGCTAATCTAACAGTAAATCAAATCTGAACCATGTACGGCACAGATGACCCAATAAATTTACATATAAGCAGTAGATTAGAAAATCTACCAGTGCTACATACTCCCCCCACTACAAAAGACGTTGTCCTCAACGTAGGTTTTGGACTTTGTTACTTTTTCCAGAAGAAGAAGGGGTTAAACTGCAGGATTACATTTCTGACTGCATAGGCTGCAGGTGAGAAGTAAAAGCCCGGGAGTTACGTGATCAGAGGAACAAGTGGGAGGAGCCTAATCTACTTGTTGCCGCGTGGGACGCGGTTTTGTGAGTGTTTGGCGCAAAGGAGAGAGAGGCCTCGTGATCATACTGAGAGGATCAGAGTGCAGCCATGTCTTCTTTTCCGTTGATACCGTCAAATATGGGATCCAAGATGTTCCCTACAAGTACCGCTGCGGGTGCTATGCTAGCCGGTACCCTGCTGACAGATACCGGCATACTAGTGCTACATTATTTTGTCTGAAATTATCTGAAGATACTAGTGCCTAAACGAGTAGTGGAGATAAAAGTATAGTTACCGGGGGGGCCCTGGAAGTTGTGAATAAGTAGAAGATGACAAGGAAAAAAGGTGAAGAAGCTTTGCAACAGGAAAGTTCACAAACACAGTGCACAGTAAAAAATAAAGGCAGCCAAGCAGCAGCAAAATTAGAAAAATATGCGCATACACCGATCAAAGATCTTCAAATTTCCTTACAAGTTTAAAATCAGGGGGAGGCCCAGGTACTAGAAAAAGTCATGGCCACTAACACCTCAGCTGATGGAGACGGCGGATTGATTTGGGAGGCACATAAGGCGGTGATCCGCGGGGTGCTTATAAAACATGGCGCACGGTTGAAGAGACAAAGGACTGCACAATTAACATTACTCCTCGCTAAGCTTCGCAGCTTGGAAGCTGAACAAAAACAGACACCGACTCGAGTGCTGGGTAGTGAACTGGACACGATACGCACACAGATAACAGACCTTCTCCACTATAAGGCTAAGGCGGCACTCCAAATCTCCCGAAAGAAGATTTACGAATCGGGCAATAAATGCGGTAGATGACTTGCACAGTCATTAAAATTGCAGAAAACGGCATCATATATACCGCACATCTACACTCCAACGGGACAGAAGGCGACCTTACCCCAGCAGATTACACAAGAATTCATGTCTTACTAAAGACACTATACAACCTACAAATGACACCACCTCCCCCAGAACACATAGCAGACTATATAGCAAACTCCAACATGCCAACTCTGTCGACCACGACGTGAGACCTCTTAGACGAACCCATAACATTAACTGAACTACAATTGGCGATAAAAAATACCAAAAAAGGGAAATCTCCGGGACCGGACGGACTGACAATTCAGTACTATAAAATCCTACTCTCCTCTCTAGGACAACACATGACCAAACTCTTCAATGATTTAGGCAAAGGAAGTACACTACACCACAACACGCTACAGGCCCAAATAGAAGATAAAGACTTAAAATTGTTCACTAAAATATTAGCCACCAGAATGCAACAACACATAACTAGCTTGATTCATCTAGATCAAGTAGGCTTCGTCCCAACTAGGGAAGCGAGGGACAACACTACTAAAGTCCTGGACTTGCTCTATAAAGCCACTTCAGCTAACACACCGACGGTCTTCCTTAGCACGGATGCTGAGAAAGCATTCGACCGGGTAAACTGGTCGTTTGTGTTTGCAACACTAAGACACATAGGCCTGGGAAGTAATATGCTGAACTGGATTTCAGCAATATATAACGCACCGTCAGCGAGAGTCAGGGTGAATGGTGTAACATCGAACGCTTTCACAATTACAAACGGAACGCGCTAGGGATGCCCACTTTCACCCCTACTCTTTGCGCTCTCATTAGAACCTTTCCTAGATCACGTCCGACTAAACCCGGATATAACTGGAGTATCCATTAACCACACTCAATATAAGGTTTCAGCATACGCTGACGACTTGTTGTTCTCATTATCAAATCCAACAATCTCACTCCCAAACCTGTTACAAGAGTTTACCATTTATGGTGCACTCTCCTACCTGAAAATTAATTTTGCGAAGTCGGAGGCGATGGGGGGTTGGGATCCCACCAACACAACTTACACACCTCCAATCAAGTTTCAAACTGAAATGGACGAATAAAGCTCTAAAATATTTAGGTACATATATCCCCAAAACACTTTCCAAATTGTACGAAATCAACTTCCCACCATTGTAAGCAAAAATCAAAACACTACTGACTAACTGACAAACTGGTCTCCATTCCTGGCTAGGCCGATGCAATATTTTGAAAATGTCCATCCTACCGAAAATATTATACCTAATGCAGGCCCTACCTATACACATTCCCTCTGACTTTTTTTAAGCGTGTACAATCAGCCTTTACAGAATTTGTTTGGGCTAAGAAAAGACCCAGACACTCCAACAAATTACTTGTACTCCCCAAAATTTCTGGGGGTCTTGCACTACCAAACATCCCTGCATATTACCACGCAGTGCACTTAGGAAGGCTCATAGATTGGTGTCGCCACCGGGAGACCAAGCTATGGTCCCAGCTGGAGTAATCCCACACCATCATCCCACTGGGTGGCACCCCGTGGTGTTACCAGGGCATACCAACAGAACTTAAACGCCACCCATTGATAGGTAATACGGCATGAATATGTTCACAACTCATTTCTCAGACGGCCCTCTCATCCCAGAACTCACCTCTATATCCCATAATAGGTAATGCTCTGTTCACACTGGGACTAGAAGACGGAATCTTCCAAAAATTAGGAAAGACAGGATTACATCTAGCATCCCACTTTAGCACCGGGGATTTGGAGAACACACACAGAACTTTTTGACCCCAATGGCTTGTTATGACTAGACTTCATACGGACACTCCAGTTGAGACACTTCCTCAGCTCCATCCCACCCCCACAGATAGCAACCAAATGCTTACAACCCTAGAGGTACTTTGTACAGATACGGGAGCCTTACCACACACATTATCATTAGCCTACAACCTCCTGAATGCACCCCCCATGGACTTTGTTCCCCCGGGACTGCTGAAATGGGAAACAGAATTAGACTGCAGGTTCAACACCACAAAGAGGCAGCACATACTTAGATTCACGCACAAATCTTCCATTTGCGCCAAGATCCAAGAAACAAATTACAAAGTACTTTCCCGATGGTACAGAACCCCAACATTACTGCATAAACTTTTCCCTACAACATTGGATATGTGCCGGCGATGTCAGAGGGAAAAGGGAACTCTATTACATATTTTCTGGACATGTCCTAAATTAGCACACTTCTGGAAAGTGGTGCGAGAAACTGTACAACTTTTCACTGACAGGACGATAGCAGATGATCCGGCACTCTTTTTATTGCACACCACAGACACTCCCGACAGAGTTTACAAGAAGTCAGTGGTACGCCACCTATTGGATGCAGCTAAGGCCCGCATTCCACTTTGCTGGAAATCTGCCCTCCCGCCGGCTATTGATATGTGGCTAGGGAAAGTAGAAGAAATAATAAAAATGGAAAACCTCATCCTTATGGCACAACATAGAGAAGAAACATTCTCTAAAACTTGGCAGCTGTAGACTATGTTTATATACTCGTCTGTAGGCCAATCACTGAGAAGAGCCGAAGGCTACTTTCTTATTCTCTCCTTCATATCTCTTCTAAATTCTTTTATAAGGAAAAGAGGACCGACTCCTTGGGCAGTATTACTCCATAAAACCACTTGATTAACAAAGAATTTACATCCTATAGAGTAACGGTTACTACCATGTTATGTACTGCTTTGATAAAGGGATTAATGGAGATAGGTAACTGTAAAGCATGCTGTATTTCTTCTTGGCACTCTGTAATGTTATGTGATACATGTGGTACTTTTTAACTTGTTGGTCCATGTGGGCCGGGTTCTTGACATAAATAAACAATTTAAAAAAAAAAAAAAAGAAAAAGTCAGGGCCAACAAAAGATGGATAAAGATAAAAAAATACCATCAATAATGGAGGATCCAGCATCAGCTTTGGAGGAGGGTGCTAGAAGTGGGGATGAACCCTCATTTAAAGAAGTATTATGCCGCGTACACACGGTCGGACTTTACGGCAGACTTTGCCCGGCGGACGGGATTTCGTCGGACAATTCGATCGTGTGTGGGCTCCAGTGGACTTTGTTTTCCCAAAAGTTGGACGGACTTAGATTTGAAACATGTTTTAAATCTATCCGTCAAACTCGAGTCCGGTCGAAAAGTCTGCTCGTCTGTATGCTAGTTCGACGGACAAAAAGCCACGCTAGGGCAGCTATTGGCTACTGTCCGGTCGTACGTCATCACATACGAATTCGACGGACTTTGGTGGATTGTATGTAGGCAAGTCCGTTCATTCGGAAAGTCCATCATAAAGTCCGTCGAACAGTCCTCCAGGCAAAGTCTGCCGTACAGTCCGCTCGTGTGTACGTGGCATTACTGGCAGTGAACTCTTGCAATGCCTTTCTCTATGAAATGACTGAGCAACTTAGGGGGATAAAAGAGGAGATAAATTTCTTAAGACATGATGAACAAAAGTTTGTGGAAGGGAGAATGAGCCTGGTGGAGGATGATTTAAACCCATTAAAACAGGAAGTGAAGATGATTGGCGATAAATTAAACGCATATGCCTTTAAAATGGAAGATTTGGAGAATAGACTGCGCAGGAAAAATGTTAGAATTCTGGGGCTACCTGAGAGGTGTGAGGGCTCTAGTCTCATAAGTTTTATGGAGAAATGGTTGGTGGAGAATTTTGGGAAGGAAATTTTTTCCCCTTTCTTTGTAATTGAAAGGGCACATAGGGTGCCATTTAGAGTACCACCTCCAGGGGGTCAGCCCAGATCATTTTTGGTGAAACTACTGTTTTATAAGGACAAAGAGAATATACTCCAAAAGACCAGGGAAAAGGGGATATATTTTATAATGGGCTTAAGATTTTATTTTTTCCAGATTTCTCCCCTGAACTGCAAAAAAAAGAGCAAGGTTTGTAGAGGTCAAGAAAATATTGCAGCATCTCAAAATTGTATATGCTATGCTATATCCCTCCTAGTGGCACTAGGTAAAATGCATTTTTTTCTATGCCCCAAATGAGGCGCTTATGTTGTTGGAGAAAAATGAAGAGAAGATATGACAGGATCAAGAGCGGAACACATAAACCTAATTTATGATGCTTGGGTCCCAGTTTTTGATTGGACAGACTTTTTTTGGGGGGGGGCTGCACAATGAAGAGTAAACGATAGCTGAACGTCCTCTGGGGATGGGTTGGCCTAGGCGTTTTTCCTTTTCCTCTGTCTCCCCTCCCTTTGTTGGGAGGGGGATGGGGGAGAGGGCGGATGCTCCAGTCATTGAAACGGATCACTTCAAATGCCCTTGGGCCTAATGTGGGCCAAGTGAAGGGTGTGAAAGGGATTTTTTGTATTTGTCTTTTGTGGTATTTTTTTATGCTGTTTTTTTGTTGTTTGTTTATTGTATTTGTTCATTTTTTTTGGTTTTTGATTAGTAAATAACTCGGGATTTGTCAGTTGGGTTTTTTTTTTAGTGTGGAAGGGAAAAAGAAACTGTATGGAGAAATATACAAGTTAGATATTGGTCATTCATGTTTAATGAGGTACTAGGTTGGGTGGAGAAAGGGTGCTGTAAGAAGATAAATATAGACAGTTCACTCTTTATTTTTCACATTAATCACATGAAATGCACTACTATGCAGTATAAGGGGCATGTGGGAAAATGTTTATGAGGGAGAGAGGAGGAGAGGGAGGGAGGAAAGGGGAAAACAATGTAAAGGGGTCTGAGTATCAAGAGGAAACACGTTTAAAAATCATGGAACTTATGCATGATGATATATTTAGAAAAATACAGGATTTAAATAGTGGAAAGATTGACACAAGGAGGAGGGGAAAGAGAAGATATAGGTGGATTGGGACTATCCTCGATAGTTGATTTTTTTTCCCTTTTTGGTCTTTGTTTTCTTTTTTCTTTCTTTTCATTTATTTGTTTCTGTCTATATGCAGTTTAAAGTGCTAAGGATATGTTCTTGGAGTGTCCGAGGATTGGAAGACCCTATAAAGAGAGCTGCGGTTATGAATGCAGTGTTAGCCCTTCAGCTTTTCAGGTGTCAATGGTTTGACTCACTTAACAAAAGAGTCGATTGTATACTTAAAAACAAGAAATTTTCAGACTCAGTACCACTCGGTATATACTTCCTACTCCAGAGGAATGAGTGTTTTGATTGAGTTCTCCTGCAGACAGATCAATATAGACAGGAATGGCCGGTATATCTTTTTGTAGTGTATAATTGGGGGATCGACCTGCATCTTGGCTAGTATATATATACTCCATCATTTACAGCAGAGATTTTATATCAATTGATGAAATTTACATCTGATAAACCTAATGTCCCAATAATAGTGGTGGGTGATTTCAATATGGTACTAGATGGAAGGGTAGATAGATACCCACCAGGAATTCAGGTTGGAAAAGGGGTTGCTATGCTTTCACAAATAATAGGAGAATTGGGGTTAGGAGATATATGGAGGATGAGGAATCCAACTAATCAGCAATATTCTTGTTTTTCAAAAACCCATTCTACGCTTTCTAGATTTGAATTAGCCCTCATTAGTGAAGATATGTTTCACTTTGTTAAGAATATAAAATATATTCCCAGGGGTCCTTTCAGATGACTCTCCATTGGTTGTATCATTAAGTCGAGGGGAGGAGTTGGGTAAAAAGGAATGGAAAATTAGCCCATATTGGTTAGAGATAATAGGGGGTAAAGAGGGAATGTCATCATCCTTGCAGGAATTTATGAAGAACAATGCCAGGACGACTTCACCTGTAATGGTCTGGGATACCATTAAGGCTTATCTTAGGGGGATATTGATACAGCATATAACAAGAATTAAGGGACAGACTAAAGAGCACGAAAAACTGATTGCAAATAAGGTCATGGAAGCAGAACGGAAGTATGCATAAAGCTCAACCCCTGAGGCACTTCAGGAATGGGTTAAAACTCAACAAGAATATAAGGACTTATTATATACAAAAGCTGAAAATAAACTGTTGTCTCAGAGACAGCGTTATTATGTGGAAGGAGAGTGTGGGACACTTGCTGGTCTGATTAGCAAAGGCAAATACAGCTACCATTGCTATACCTGCTATTAGAAAAGGGAAGGGAAGAATAACAGCATATGGCCCTGAGATTGTAGATACTTTTAAAAAAATATTACGAAAAATTGTATAGCGCCCAAGGTGGACAGGTAGAAGGGGAGACATGGGATTTTTTTTAGAGATCTGAAGATTCCTTGTCTCACTGAGGAAGATAGAGAGACATTGGATGCCCTTATAGTTTGGAAGAAGTAAGACAAGCAGTGTTAGCCTTGGCAAATCAGAAAACTCCTGGACCGGATGGCCTGCCTGCAGAGATATATAAAAAATATGAAGAGATATTGTTACCAGAGCTGTTGAAGACATTTAATAATGCATTAGAGGAGGGTGTGTTGCCTCTGTCTATGAGAGATTCTACCATCATAGCCCTTCCAAAAGAGGGGAAGGATCTACTTCATCCATCCTCCTATAGGCCAATAACACTGCTGGGTACAGATGTGAAAATTCTGGCAAAAATATTAGCTGAGGGGTTAAAGAAGATAATTCCGAATTTTGATACATATAGACCAAACAGGGTTTATACCAAATAGATCAACCAGTGTAAATTGAAGGAACGTGTAGTTAACCACTTGACCACTGGGCACTTAAACCCCCTTCCTAACCAGACCAATTTTCAGCTTTTGGTGCTCTCACACTTTGAATGACAATTACTCAGTCATGCAACACTGTACCCAAATGAATTTTTTGTCCTTTTTTTCACACAAATAGAGCTTTCTTTTGGTGGTATTTAATCACCGCTGGGTTCTTTATTTTTTGCGCTATAAAAGGAAAAAGACCGAAAATTCTGTAAAAAAATGAATTTTTCTTCGTTTCTGTTATAAAATTTTGCAAATTAGTAATTTTTTCTTCATATATTTTGGCCACAATGTATACCACTACATATCTTTGGTAAAAATAACCCAAATCGGTGTATATTATTTGGTCTTTGTGAAAGTTATAGAGTCCACAAGCTATGGTGCCAATCTCTGAAAATTGATCACACCTGAAGTACTGACGGCCTATCTCATTTCTTGAGACTTTAACATGCCAGAAAAGTACAAATACCCCCCAAATGACCCCTTTTTGGAAAGAAGACATTCCAAGGTATTTAGAAAGATGCATGATGAGTTTTTTGAAGTTGTCATTTTTTCCCACAATTCTTTTCAAAATCAAGATTTTTTTTTTCTTTTTTTTTTTTCACAAAATTGTCATATTAGCAGGTTATTTCTCACACACCGCATATGCATACCACAAATTACACCCCAAAACATATTCTGCTATTACTCCCGAGTACGGTGATACCACATGTGTGAGACTTTTACACAGCGTGGCCACATACAGAGGCCCAACACGCAGGGAGCACCTTCAGGCGTTCTGGAGCACCCAGGGCAATTCTGACATTTCTCTCCTACATGTAAAAATCATCATTTATTTGCTAGAAAATTACATAGAACCCCAAAACATTATATATATTTTTTTAGCAAAGACCCTAGAGAATACAATGGCGGTCGTTGCAACTTTTTATCTCGCACTGTATTTGCGCAGCAATTTTTCGAACACGTTTTGTTTGAAAAAAAAACAGTTTTGTGCTTTCAAAAAAAACAAAACAGTAAAGTTAGCCCAATGTTTTTACATAATGTGAATAATGAAGTTATGCCGAGTAAATAGATACCTAACATTTCACCCTTCAAAATTGCACACGCTCGTGGAATGGCGCCAAACTTCGCTACTTAAAAATCCCCATAGGAGACGCTTTAAAAAATTTTACTGGTTACATGTTGTGAGTTACAGAGGAGGTCTAGGGCCAAAATTATTGCTCTCGCTCTACCGATCGCAGCAATACCTCACATGTGTGGTTTGAACACCATTTTCATATGTGGGCGCAACTTACGTATGCGTTCGCTTCTGACTGCGAGCACACGGGGACACAGGAAAATTTTTTTTTTTTTTTTTTTTTTATTGTTCATTTTACGTTATTTATTTTAGTTTGAGGCTTTTTTCCAAAAAATAAATTTTTTGATCACTTTTATTTCTATTACAAGGAATGTAAACATCCCCTGTAATAGGAATATGGCATGACAGGTCCTCTTTACAGTGAGATATGGGGTCAATAAGACCCCACATCTCACCTCTAGGCTGGGAAGCCTGAAATAAAAAAAAAAAAAAATGATCCTGGCTTCGATCGTAGCGGTGAGTCGGTAGAAGCACCTGAGGGCGGCAAGAGGGGGGGCGTCCCCTCTCGCCTCCCGTAAGAATAATCAAGCAGTGGAACAGCCGCTATGATCATTCTTATGGTGTAGGGAATCGCCGGCTGAAAAAGATGATATCTGAATGATGCCTGTAGCTGCACCCATCATTCAGATATCCCCGCACAAAGTCAAGGACGTCGTATGACGACATACCAAAAATGACACCCCAAAATAGATATTCCTGCTGCTCCTGAGTACGGCGATACCACATGTGTGAGACTTCCACAGCCTGGCCACATACAGAGGCCGAGTACAGCCGAGCATGGCCGAGTATGGCTGAGCATGGCTGGGTATGGCGGGGTATGGCGGGGTATGGCGGGGTATGGCGGAGTATGGCGGGGTATGGCGGGGTATGGCGGGGCATGGCGGAGCATGGCTGGGTATGGCGGGGCATGGCAGAGCATGGCAGGGTATGGCGGAGTATGGCGTGGCATGGGGGAGTATGGCGTGGCATGGGGGAGTATGGCGTGGCATGGGGGAGTATGGCGTGGCATGGGGGAGTATGGCGGAGTATGGCGGAGTATGGCGGAGTATGGCGTGGCATGGGGGAGTATGGCGTGGCATGGGGGAGTATGGCGTGGCATGGCGGAGTATGGCGGAGTATGGCGGGGTATGGCGGGGCATGGCGGAGTATGGCGGGGCATGGTGGAGCATGACGGGGTATGGCGGGGTATGGCAGGGCATGGCGGAGCATGGCGGGGCATAGCGGAGTATGGCGGGGCATGGCGGGGTATGAATGAGTATTACGGGGCATGGCGGAGTATTACGGGGCATGGCGGAGCATGGCGGGGCATGGCGGAGCATGGCGGAGTATGGCGGGGCATGGCGGAGTATGGCGGGGTATGGCGGGGCATGACGGGGTATGGCGGAGTATGGCGGGGCATGGCGGGGCA
Source organism: Lithobates clamitans (assembly GCA_037952925.1). Lineage (NCBI taxonomy): Eukaryota > Metazoa > Chordata > Amphibia > Anura > Ranidae > Lithobates > Lithobates clamitans. The sequence continues at coordinate 354,860 of JBBGZY010000895.1, read as the reverse complement.
TGGCGGGGTATGGCGGGGCATGGCGGAGTATTGCACAGGATCATTGCAGAGTAGTGCACAGGGTTGCACAGGATCATTGCAGAGTATTGCACGGGGTTGCAGAGTATTGCACAGGATCATTGCAGAGTATCGCACAGGGTTGCAGAGTATTGCACAGGGTTGCAGAGTATTGCACAGGGTTGCACAGCATCATTGCAGAGTATTTCACAGGGTTGCAGAGTATTTCACAGGGTTGCAGAGTATTTCACAGGGTTGCAGAGTATTTCACAGGGTTGCAGAGTATTGCACAGGGTTGCAGAGTATTGCACAGGGTTGCAGAGTTTTGCACAGGGTTGCAGAGTTTTGCACAGGGTTGCAGAGTATTGCACAGGGTTATAGGGGGGGGATGGCTGAGCATGGATGGATGGATGTGACTGGACATGTCACTGAGCTGCGCTGTGGGCACTACACATCCAGCCCACAGCGCGGCTCACATCCGATCTCTCCCCCTCTCTGTACCGATCGGTACAGAGAGGGGAGGGAGGAACCGGCGTCATGACATGACGCCGGTTTGTTTACATGTGATCGCTCCGTCATTTGACGGAGCGATCACATGGTAAACGGCCGCGATCAGCGGCCGTTTACCGTGATCCGTGATGCGCCAGGTCCTCTGGACCCGGCGGTCACGCATGTTCCCGTGTGCGCGCCCCAGGGGGCGCGCGGGAGCAGTTTTCTGGAATCACGTCATATGACGTGATCCCAGAGTTATCCAGCCGCCCTGCAGCCGTCATTTGGCTATAGGGCGGTTGGCAAGTGGTTAAACCTGCAAGTATAGACAGTCAATGTAGGGTCAAGGGCAATACTATCTTTGGATGCAGCCAAGGCCTTCGACAGCCTGGAGTGGCATTATTTGTGGCAGACCTTGGCTGCCTTCCAGTTTGGTCCAAAATATGTTGGATGGGTAAGACTTATATGAAAGGCCTTGAACAAAAGTGAAGGTAAATATAAAATATATGTTCTGGGTCGTTCTCTTTAACCCGGGGAACAGGGGATCTCCCCCATTATTTGCTTTGGCAATGGAGCCCTTGGCTTTATCTATCGGATCATCTGTTGGGGTACAGGGATTTCAGAGGATTTCAGGAGAGGAGAAAATAGCATTATATGCCGATGATGTATTGCTATTTTTGGGGGATACGCAGGGGTCCCTGGCAGCAGCAATGAAAATAATTACAGATATCGGGCCTGAATATAAACTGGGATAAATCAGTGCTGCTTCCAGTTGACCCGCTGAAAATGGCCCTGCCACCAGAGCTTCCACAGGTGGAAATAGTCAGTAGGCTCAAATACCTAGGAATATATATAACGTTAAATCCCAAAGGGTATATAATAAACAATATTGTCCCACTTTTGGATAGACTTAGATGCAAAGGGAAGGTATGGAGACAATTGCCCTTGTCAGTGGAGGGAAGGTGCAATTTAATTAAGATGACATGGATGCCTCAGCTGTTATATGCTGTACATCAGTGGTCATCAACCCTGTCCTCAGGGCCCTCTAACAGGCCAGGTTTGCAAGATAACTGAAATACATCACAGCTGATATAATTTTCTGCTCAGTGATTGCAGTATTCTAGTCTGCATCTCCCCAAGGTAATACATAAAACCTGGCCTGTTAGTGGGCCAGGAAAGGAAAATTACGGTAAATATTTGATAACAATTTTCCGTAATATACATTACATGAACTTTACTCGCATCCCAGTCTTAGTCGGTAGGGTTCAATATTAAGTTGGCCCACCCTTTGCAGCTATAACAGCTTCAACTCTTCTGGGAAGTCTGTTCACAAGGTTTAGGAGTGTGTCACACATGCATGTAAAGACAGGCGTCCCAATACTTACACGTGCGTGTAAAGGCAGGCGTCCCAATACTTTTGGTAATATAGTTACATATATACAGTGTATATACAGTAAATAAAGGGGGCGTGTCCTAACCTCGGGCTAAGGTGGACGCTTAGACCCAGAGCTCCAACCAAAAGAGGGACAGATACATGTCTAGCTGAGACCTACAGCCACACAGCCATGGGTAAACCCAACTGCAGTCAGTCCCCCTACAGCTCTTTGTCCCTGTGGCACTCGGGCACACAGCATGTCCTTTAGGTCACAGGCTGCCAGCATGGCCGCGGTCACCCCACCTGCTTCACAAACCTCCTCTCTGGAAACAAACAGCACGCAACAGACAAACCAGCAGACTCCAAGCCCAGTAAGAGATTCCACCCTCCCAGGGGCACCCGCTCAACACTCAGCTCTCAGTCTGTATGATTTACAAGTAGTGGCAGCTGATATGAAAGACACATTCTCGGCAGCCTTTTCGGCAATGTTATGACCTACAAGACATAGCCGATCGAGTACAGGAGGTATAAACCATTACAACCTAGCACAAGGCACACATAGAGAAACTCCACCTTGCTCAAGATGCCCATACTTTACAAATAAGAGAATTCCAGAAACATATGGATAATCGCAGACACAGGAACAATCTGCGGGTCCGTGGTGCTCCAAAATCAATCTAAAATGACCAAATACAACAGGCAGTGTCAGCCATCTTTAATAACATACTAGACAGGCCTGCCACAAGTCCTATTGAGATAAAAAGATTCCATCACGGATTACGCCCTAAAGGAAGAGACACTGACCCACCGCGAGACATTATCTGCTGTCTTACCAGATTCTGTACTAAAGAAGAGATTCTTATAAAGGTGCACAACCAAATCCACAATACTCATGAATCCACTGTTATTAAAATCTACCAGGACTTTTCTAATATAACATTTTACAACTCTGCACCTACAACCTTTACTAGATGTCATGCGAAAGCGAGGAATCTATTATAGATGGAAATTCCCATTTTGCCTTTCAGCATCAATAGCTGGTAGATCAGCCATGCTTAGAGTACCAGAATATATTGTGCAGTTCTGCGAAAGCCTAGGCATTCCTTTAGGCCAAGTTCCTGGACTGGTATGCTGAATTCCTTGCTCCCCATCTGGCAGAGAGCTTTCCAGAGATGACCAGATGGCCCATTCCGCCACAGATCTCTAAGGTCAGGATCGCCGCCCCTGAATGCCCGCAGATCTTTTGAAGGCCCCGGTCCTGCTCACCGGAGACCCAGATAAGACTTTTAAGCCAACTATCTCTGCCGACATCTGGGTTACAGATAAGTGTTTCACAGCTATAACCTTTTCCCCACATCCTAGCTCCTGTCTTTACAATGTTAACAACTGGTTGTGCTTATGATTATACGCAAAAGGTTGATATGGTGGCTCCCTATACTTAAAGCGTAACTCCATGTACATTGATCTATGTACATTGCAAGGATTATAACAACCTTTGTTGCAGATCCCTACCTTTTGTTATTCTGAATAAATCCATGTATGGTTGTCTGTATCGGGAACCATGAATCAGACTGAGACAGAAGTATAGTTAAATCACACTTGTTTAATAATAATAATAAGGTAAACATAGTCAAAACAAGCTCAGTAACCGGATTGGGTAGTCAGCCAAGAAAATGTCAGAAAGCTAGAGATAAACGTAGTAATACAGCAAACGGGGTCAGGACCCAGAAGGAACGTCAGCCGAGCAAGTCTTCAACAGGAACGCAGGAGAAAGTCTCTGTGATGTTGACAAAGGCGAAGGCAGAGATCAAGTGAGCTGGACGACTTTAAGTAGGCAGGACTGACGAGCAGAATCAACAACAGCTGGGTAACTGTGGAGAGAAATGGGAGCTGGCAATTAGCCGACAGCTGAGTGGCCAGCTCAGAGAAGGAAGGGCTGAGCCCAGCCCTGACAGTACCCCCTCCTCAATGACCCCTCCCCCTTGGAGGACCACCGGGCTTGAGGGGAAAATGTCTATAGAAATTACGGAGGACAGGGGCATGTACGTCCGAGGATGAGACCCAAGAGTGTTCCTCCGGACCGTACCCCTTCCAATGCTCCAGGTACTGTATGCGCCCACGGAACCTATGGGAGTCGACAATGGATTGTACTTCATGCTCCTCATGGTTCTCAACCTGTATAGGGTGAGGACGTGGCACCGAGGTGGTAAAACGGTTACAGACCAAAGGTTTCATCAAGGAGACATGAAACACATTTGAGATGTGCATACTTGGAGGAAGGTCCAAGGCGTAAGCCACTGGGTTAATCCTGCGAAGGATACAGAAAGGCCCAATAAACCGAGGTGCGAACTTCAAAGAAGGAACAGGAAGTTGGAGGTTGTGAGACGACAGCCAGACTCTATCCCCAACCTGGTAGGAAGGCGCAGGCAGGCGTCTGCGGTCAGCATGGAGTCTGTGCCTACCATTGGCATGTTACAAAGCCTCCTGAACTTGTGCCCAAGTGGAACGAAGACCACAGAGATGCTCCTCTAATGCAGGAATGCTCTTAGGAACAAATGAGTCAGGCAACATGGAAGGTTAGAAACCATAGTTCGCCATAAATGGGGAAAATGTTGTGAGTAAACTCTGCCCATGGTGATAGGTCTGACCAGTTGTTGTGATGGTCAGAAATATAGCAACGAAGGAATTGCTCCAAGGACTGATTGGCTCTTTATTGATGGGGTGTAAGTATGTTCTAAAAGCAAGTGAACCCTCGTATGATATCCTGCCTAGAGTGTTCCTTCAAACCCATTCAGATATGGAGACCATTCCGATAAGAAGTTATGACACACAGTCAGTACATGCAGTTCAGAATGATCTGGTCTTTTACTTCCGTGTTTCCACTTATATAACCAAAATGACATCACAACAAAAGTCCAACCCTTTCATTAATATATGGTAAAGTTACAGACATACAGGATGTTTATAACACGCAAAAATAGAATATTAATAACTCATATAGAAACTAACAACAGGAAAAAGCTTCATACATAATTTTGGAGAAATCAAACCATTTATAAGAAATTGAAACTTAACTTCTCATAAACGTCACATATACATATTATTCTAAAATGGATACAGTCTTTTAAAATGGTGGACAGCAAGCTCAAATATCCTTACAGTTATGTGGCCCCATTAGACTGCGGGTGATACGCAGAGGAGAATGCAAGCTGAATTCCCAACTGTGCACAAAAAGGCTCGCCAGAACCAGGAGACAAACTGACTACCCCTGTGTGAGACAATCACCTTGGGTAGCACATGTAAGCGAAAGATCTCCGGAGCAAAAATGGAAGCCAGTTCCTTAGAAGTGGGCAACTTCTTAAGTGGAATACAATAACACATCTTTGAGAACCGGTCAACCACCATAAGGATAACAGTGTTGCCTTGGGAATTGGGTAACTCCACAATGAAATCCATAGACAGGCAGGTCCAGGGCCTCTCTCCATTGGGTATGGGTTGTAGGAGGCTCACTGGAAGGTGTCCTGGAGTCTTACTCTTAGCACACATGGAACAGGCAGCTACAAAGGCAGTTACATCAGCCCATAGACTAGGCCACCAGAGTTGTTGGGAAATGGCCCAAATGAGTTGATTCTTCCCAGCTGCCTTCGGAGTAAGGTAAGTCTGGAGCACGGCAGTACGGAGACTCTCTGGGACAAAGCAGTGGTCACAAGGTTTCTCAGAAGGAGCATGGACCTGAGCAGCAAGAATTTTTTCACCCAAAGGAGAAGTAAGACTATTGCGAACCGTAGCCAGAATACGATCAGGAGGAATCACAGGAACCGGAACCGACTCCAACTTGGAAGTGGAGGAAAATTGTTGTGACAAGGTGTCAGCCCTTACATTCTTAGTACTGGGTAAGAATGAGACAATGTAATTAAAACTCATCAAGAAAAGAGCCCATCGCGCCCTTCTGGGATAGAGGCGCTTAGCCTCAGACAAGAATGTGAGATTCTTATAGTCAGTAAGAATGAGAACCGGCACAGTGGTACCTTCAAGGAGATATCTTCTTTCAGGGCTAAAATGATCGCCAACAGCTCCGTAATTGCACTCTGCAGGTGACAATTTCTTGGAAAAGTAGCCACACGGATGCATAGCGCTTTCAGAGTTAGGACGTTGAGACAGAAGGGCGCCAACTCCAGTCTCAGAAGCATCAACTTCTAGGATAAAAGGCAACGTAGGATCAGGATTTGCCAACACAGGAGCAGAAACAAAGGCAGCCTTGAGACTCTCAAAGGCCTTAATGGACTCCGGAGACCAACTCTGTGGGTTACCGTCCTTTCTGGTCATATCAGTCAGGGGCTTAACCAGAGATGAGAAGTTACAAATAAACTTCCGATAATAGTTGGCAAAGCCCAGGAAACGCTGCAGAGGACGTAAATCCACGGGTCGGGGCCACTGTAGGACTGCCGAAAGTTTCTATGGGTTTATCGAAAAACCAGCAGTGGAAATGACATAGCCCAGGAATTTAACCTGTTCACAATGGAACTCGCACTTCTCCAGTTTACAATAGAGATTGTTTTCTCTTAGTTTCTGAAGCACACGACAGACATCTGTGTGGTGGCTCTCCAGGGACTTGGAAAATATGAGGATATCATCGAGATAAACCACCATACATAATTGCAACAAATCTCGGAGGACATCATTAATAAATTCCTGGAAAACTGTCGGGGTGTTACAAAGGCCAAAAGGCATTACGAGGTACTCATAATGACCTGTTCTGGTATTAAACGCAGTTTTCCACTCGTCACCCTCTGTAATCCACACGAGATTGTAAGCCCCTCTCAAATCAAGCTTTGTGAAAACCGTTGCTCCCTTGAGGTGGTCAAATAACTCTGTAATCAACAGAATCGGGTATGCATTCTTATTCGTGAAACAAAAGAAGAAACCAGCACCAGCAGGAGACAAGGATTTGTGGATGAAAACTCGAGAACGTGCGTCTGCAACATACTCCTCCATGGCCTTATCCTCCAAACCCGACAAAGGGTAAACCCGGCCACGAGAGGGTATGGCAACAGGTTGAAGGTCAATTGCACAATCATAATGCCGCGTACACACGGTCGGACTTTTCAGCTACAAAAGTCCAACGGACGCTGACGGACTAAAGCTGGCTGGTAATCCGATCGTGTGTGGGCTTCTTCGGACTTTCAACGTACTTTTTTAGCCTCAAATCCGACGTACTTTAGATTTGAAACATGCTTTAAATCTTTACGTCGTAACTACGACGGACCCCGAAGTCCGCTCGTCTGTATGCTAGTCCTACGGACAAAAAAACGACGCATGCTCATAAGCAAAAACTAAACGGAGGCACTCGGTCTAGTAAAACTAGTGTTCGTATTGTAGGTAGCACATTCATCACGCTGCAAAATCTGTGATCGTTGAATGCAGCGCATTTTATTTCTTCTTTACGAATGCTCTAAAGAACGAAGGTGTTTTGCTGTTCATAATCAGAGTTCTCCCAAA